>JAJIBD010012748.1:0-26164 GCA_021461705.1 Cryptotis parvus | reverse complement strand
CTATATCTCCAACTGCCTCATTTATCTTGTTTTGTTCATTCATCTGCTTTATTTCCTTACAGTCCACATACAGAAAAATCCTCCAATATTTATTTTTCCTTTGGACTTATTTTGCTTCAGGTTCTTTCTGTTTTATTGCAAGTAGCAAAATTTCATCTTTGTAATAGTTGAAAAGTATTGTTATCTAACAACAATAATGATAACAAGCTCTTCCTTATTTGATCTAGATTTTGTTTTTATTAATTATATGCATACATACATACATACATAAAGTCACCAGAAAATAGTCCTAGTTTCACTTTGTTTTCATTCCAGATTTTTGTTTGCTTGTTTCTTATTGTCTAATTCTCCATGCTCTTCCAATTTTCAAAAAATGTGTGTTGAATTTTATATAACTTCCATTTTACTATTCATTTAGCTTTATCCTAAACTAGTTTTTCATCATGCACGTGATTTTCTCAATCATAAGACTTCATAAGCTATGTTGAGAAGCAGGCCTAGAAAAAATGAACAGTAGAAAGGACTTGGCTTGGGTCCTAGAGACACCAGAATAGGGGGCATTGGTAAAAACATGGAGATGTGAGTGTGACAGACCCTAAGGTCACAGAGGGTGGAGGTCATATGGAAATGGGGCACATTCCACCTCAGGATGGAAATTATTTAATCTGAAAATAACATAGGCTAAGACTTCTGGGTAAATCTATCTAGAGGCAAAAAACAGGAGACTACTGGATTGTTAGATAATCTATTTCTATTCATGACTTTGTACAAATGGGATATTTTGCCTCATTTTCTGAGATTTGTCATTCAGACATTTACTCTCAAACTATTCTGTCTGAAGTACCCCATGGGCTGCACAGCAAATGTTCTAGAGTATTTTCCCAGAAAGCCCTATAATTGATATCAGTTGTAAAAATTGATGCCATTGATCCCATTTTTCTGACTTTCTCAGATTACATTCTGGGTACTAATTTGTGTCTGATGGCTTGTTTTTCTCTAAAGACTAAACTTAGCACAATGTAGAATTATGTTTACATGGCCCTCTGATTAGAACTATCTTCCCTACAAGATTGTAAGCTACAATGGGGAAGGTATGCTTTTACCAAGAACTATATCTAGTATCCACCTTCATATATATCCCATTATAATTAGGTAAAAGGCAGAAATTAAAAATTATTGCATCAAATGAATGGATATGGTTCCTAGATGTCTTTCATTTTCTGCCTAAAAGAAGTTAATATTTCATTTAATTAAAAATAAAAGTTTTTATTAGTGTTGTATCCCACCACCCTACCACCCTGCCAAATGGGCAATTAAAGCGATACTTAACTTCTCTTAGTCCCTTCACATATACTGATTCTTCAGACTCCGTTAAAATTCCCTGTAGTTTTTAACAATAACTTTGGCAACTCCATTACTTACTCTCACTGGGTACTTCTGAATAAACAAAGCTTATCCTTTTGAAAGGGACTTGTACTCCACAAACAAATCAGGTCTCCATTAGCTACGGCTGTGCTGGAGGTCACATCAACAATCACAGATTATTTTAATCCTTTCTTTTTTCTTTCTTTAGTTGAAGATGACTAGACCTTTCCTACAGATCTCAGGGTTTTTTGTTGTTCTTGTGTTTATCTTTTTTATGGTGACAAATATACTGAACCATTCTAACCATCATTAAGTGTATAGTTCTATACCATTAACTGCATTCCATTGCTATGCAACTACTTGCACCACTCTGGGTGCTATTTTTATTTTAACTAGACAACATTAGACTCCAGTGGAATAAAGTAATAAATTTCTTACAAATTCTCCACATGAAAACAAAGCTATAAATGTTTATCTAAGAACAGCACAGTAAGTTTGTGTTAAAAATTTAAAAAGCAGATGTAATTATTCTTTTGAGCAATTGGCAGTACTGGGAGTGACTGCTTAGTGACCTTAACACACCCTAAACGGCATCTCTTATAAAGTCCGATTGTAGCTAGTCTAATTGAGGGCTCCTAATGTGCTGGATACTCTTAAAACCAAGTCACTGGTGTTAGTCCATTCGACCCTCATAACCATTTCCAAAATTACCTCCATTTTACCCATAAGGTAACTAAGTTATGGAGAGGTAAATTTCACTTCTATCACTTGTCTTCTCCTTGTTCATCGATTTGCTTGAGTGGGCACCAGTAACATCTCAATACATTCTGTTGCAAGCTAGTGTACCCCAGGGGTATCTGCTTGCCTCCAGGGAGAGGAAGAGCCTCAAACCACTCTTTCAGGTCACGGGAATGAGGTCAATAATTGTTACTGTTTTTTGGCATATCAAATAAAACACAGGTAGCTTGCCAGGCTCTGCTGTGTAGGTGGTATACTCTCAGTAGATGGCTCGCATCTCGAGCATTTACTGATGAAACTCAATGGGGAAAGATCAAGTTTTCTCTTGGGTGGAGCTCTGAGGATCTGTGGAGTCTAGATGTTGAGAATGACTGACCTAGTGGTGTGGGGGGTTCCTCTGGCTTCTGGCTAGGCTCACTGGGATGACAGGCCACAGATAGAACCTGCCTAGAACTGTATAGAGTGTATAAATATGAAAGATCCTGGGAAGGACCTGATCCTAACATCCAGTATTATCTAAGACAGTAGCATGTCAATGGAGCTGAGGGTCTGGCGTGTCTCTCTTCCGGAGTTACTGGCATGGAGGTGGGGCCCAAATCCCAGCTCCAAGTTCGGCCAGAATGGCCCCCCCCCCCCCCACACATGTGAGCGAACCCTTGGAGCTATGTTGGACTCAGCCAGGGGCTGGCCGAACCCTTTACTACCACTGGAGCTCCATGGGTTGCTTCCACGTGGGACTGAGCGGTGCAGTTGTGGGTGTGGAGTGGTTGGGTCTGGATTGTCTCTCTTCCCAATCATATGGGTATTGGGTAAAAGTTTTTCCCAATCTGTGTGTTGTCTTTGTCCGCTGCTTCTTTTTGAAGTACAGAACCTTCTTAGTTTCATGTAGTCCCCCTTGTTTATCTTTGTTTCCACTTGCTTGGTCTCATCTTTGAAGATACCTTTAGCTTCAATGTTGTGGAGAGTTCTACCCATATTTTCTTCCGTATATCTCATGGATTCAGCTCTGATATTGAGGTTTTTAATCCATTTTGATCTGACTTTTGTGCCTGGAATTAGAGATTTCTTGCATTTAGTGTGCAAGAAAGTGTTAATTTTCTTGCATGTAGTGTGCAGTTTTCCAAGCACCATTTGTGGAAGAGACTTCCCTGTTATACTTCACATTATTGCTCCTTTATCAAAGATGAGGTGATCATATAGTTGATGTTTAGTGTTAGGACACTTGACTCTGTTCCATTGATCTGTTGGTCTATCTTTTTTTTTATTTTATTTTTTAAGTATTTTATTATACCACCGTGAGATATACAAATAAAAAGATATACAATTAAAAAAGTTCATGTTTGGGTTTTGGTCATACAGTGTTTCAGCACCCGTCCCTCCACCAGTGCCCATCTCCCACCACCAACATCCCCGTTCCCTCCCCCTTCCCCAGCCCTGCTCCATGGCAGGTTCTTTATTTCTTTCCCTTTCTCTCTCTTTCTCTTTTCCTTCCCTTCCAGACTGTGGATTACAGAACATACATTAAAAAGGTTGTCATGTGTATCCTTTTGCCTCTATTTAATGCTCAGTTCTAGGTTGGCATTAGTACCCTCGACTATTATTAGCACCCTGTTCCATTTTCTGTCTTACCTAAACTCTGACTCCCACACGTTTGTGATAATCTCCATGTTGGTCTATCTTTAGTTCAATACCATGCTGCTTTCATTACTATTCTTTGTGGTATTGCTTGAAGTTAGGAAGGTTATGCCTCCCATCATCTTTTTCCCAAGGATTGCTTTAGCTATTCATGGGCATTTGCTGTACCACATGAATTTCAGGAGTGTTTAATCTATTTCTTTGAAAACTGTCATGGGTATCCTTATAGGGACTGTATTTAATCCATATAATGCTTTGGGGAGTATTGCCCATTTGACAATATTGATCCCTCAACCTAGCAACAGAGGATGTGTTTCCATCTTCTTGTGTCCTCTTTTATTTCTTGGAAGTGTTTTGTAGTTTTCTTTGTATAGGTCAGCCTTTATAGAGAACAAAAAAGGGCATTCCCATTTTGAAATTGAGCTCATTTTAGAAATTGAGCTTCCATACAATCTAGCAATTCCAGGGATTAAAAAACACACAGCAGAAATGCCATCCGATCTTCTATGTTTATTGCTGCACTATCCACAACAGCCAGAATTTGGAAACAACTCAAGTGCCCGAGAACAGATGGTGCTTAAAGAAACTGTGGTACATCTACACAACAGAATACTATGCAGCTATTAGGAAAAATTAAATTATGAAATTTGCTTATAAATGATGGGCATGGGCAAATCAAAACAACATGAAATATTATCTCACACCACAGAGACTGGCGCATATCCAAAAGAGCAAGGACAACAAATGCTGGCGTGGATGCAGGGAGAAAGGGACTCTCACCCATTGTTGGTGGGAATGTTGACTGGTACAGCCTTTTGGGAAAACAATATGGACATTCCTCCAAAGACTAGACATTGAGCTCCCATTTGACCCAGCCATACCACTCCTGTGAATATACCCTGGGAAGCCAAAAACACACAGAAGAAACACCATCTGCACTTTTATTTTCATAGCAGCACTATTCACAATAGCCAGAATCTGGAAACAACCAGAGTGCCCAAGAACTGATAAAGAAACTTTGGTACATCTACACAATGGAATTCTATGCAGCTGCTAGGAAAATGAAGTTATGAAATTTGCCTATAAATGGATGCACATGGAGAGACTCATGTTGAGTGAAATTAGCCAGAAGGAAAAAAGACAGATATAGAATGACTGTATTTATTTGTATGATATAAATATATGGTATGATACCAATATTCAAGGTCAGGCAAAACATGGATCAGGAGGTCTTGTCAAAGGTGGGATCTACCACAAAAAGTGTGGGAGTCAGAGGTTAGATAAGACAGAGGAGAGAACAGTGTGCTAATAATTGTCGAAAATGATAATACCATCCTAGAACTGAGCATTGAATACAGGTAAAAAGATACACATGATAACCTCTAAATGTATGTATTGCAATCCACAGTGTGTAAGAGAAGGAAGAGAGAAAGAGAGCGAGAGACAGAAAAAGAGAAAGAGGGAAAAGAGATAAAGAACGTGCCATAGAGGCAGACTAGGGGAGAGGGGAAAAATCAGGGACATTAGTGGTGGGAAATGGGCACTGGTGGAGGGATGGGTGCTGGAACACTGTATGACCAAAACCCAAACATGAACATCTTTGTAACTGTTTATCTCACGGTGGTATAAAAAAATATTTTTTTAAAAATAGATGGGCCTGAGAGTATCATGCTTAGTGAAATTAGTCAGAAGGAGAGGGACAGACACAGAATGACTACACTCATTTGTGGGGCATAAAGGACATAACATGAAACCAATATCCTAGGACAGTAGAAACAAGGGCCAGGACATTTGGTTCACAGTTGGAAGCCTGCTTCAACTACATGGGGAAATGACAGTTGGGATAGGCAAGGGAGCACTATGACAAAGCTAGTGGTAAGTGATCGCGCTGTATAAGAACCGCGCTGTATAAGAACCGTGTGTTGAAAATAGGTAAAAGAAGAAACATGATAACCTCTCAGTATTTGTCCTGCAAACCAGAGTTCCCGGCGGGGGGGGGATAGAAAGAAGGAAAGTGCATGCGTTAGAGACAGACTGGGAGGTGGGGGCGATGGGCGTTGGCAGAAGGGTAAATGGGCACATCGATGGTGGGAAATGTGCACTGCTGAAGGGAGGGTATTGGAATACTGTGTGACTGAAACCCGATCACAAATAGCCTTCTAATTGTAAAAGAAAAGAAAAAAATCCCTGGGAAGTCTGATCTGGCTAAACTAAGAATCTCTCAAATTATTTTTTGGACCTCCAAGTCTCCATGGATAATGTCTCAATTCTGGCCTCAACTACCATTTCTTGACCAATGGCAAGAGCATTTCAACTGTTCTCTCCTCTAATCTGCACTCAGCTAAATGCATCTTGGGGTCATGAATCTGGGCATCACCTCTCTGTCTGAAGTCCTGCAAAGTATGGGGGCTTCATTACTGTTCAGTATGGAAATTTTTATAACACACAATTTCCTGGGATTCACTAACCAAGATTCTCAATGAATTGATCAAGTAAAGGTTCTAGACATAAATTCCTTTTCAAAACCTCTCAGGGGTTCCAAATGTAGAATTAAATTTGAGCATGATTTAAGTTGCCTCCTCATATGCTAGGTATATGAAGCTCAGACTTGAGTCATCTCTTCCACTATCTCCTTCATGCCACTATCGTCCATATTTTAGCCACACTGAACTACTGGTGATCCCCCAAAGCCTATTTGCTCTTATAAAATGGCCACTTTTCCGTACATGGAGGGCCACTCTCTGGAACATACCCAACCTTATTTTATGGCAAGTTTTTTCAGCATTTGGCCAATGCTAAGGCCAATTCCAAAGCCATGACTGGAATTCAAGTGGCCAGGCATGACCAAACTTCTCTGAGTATCACGGTTCTGTGATCCTATCTATCTATTTTATTGAAAGTAGTTGTAGAAATGATTCTCTCCTATATAATGTAATAGATAAAGTGGTTCTTAAATTATCTCCTGCACCCCTCACATTTCTTTGGCCATCTTTTACCTCAGTACCTTCTCATCTCTCTACTTTTGCTCAGGGGTTTCCCTTTTGCTGTCACCCCGGCATGCAGACAGTGCCTCTCTCCAGACAGGGCAACCCTCGACCTCCGGCAATGACAGACATGATCTTAATCCCTATGGGTGGATTCCAAAGCACTTGATTGAGTCTAGGATATGATTCAGCAGTAGAACACACGCTCACATGCATTGTGTCCACCCCCGCCCCACCCCACACACAAAGGCGTCTTTATTAATGCAGGAAAAGAATTTGTCAAGTGCTTTCTCCACTGCTCTCAGAGAGTCCTGGTGGAATCAAGCTGCAGAGGTTCAAGGCAGCTATCTAGTTAGAATGTCTTTTTAGGGGTAGCTTTGCTTCTTTCTTGGGAAAACTAAGAAATGGAAAGAATATTAGTCTTTGGGTCAGAAAACTGCCTCCAAATCTTAGCCTTGCCTCCATATTAGGGCAAGATAGTCAGTGTCTCATTTTGTTATCTATAATAAAGAAGATAATATTTCAATCCTCAAAGCACTTCTAAGAAGAAAAATGGAAATGCTTTATAAAAGGCAAAGTTTACATAAGAGAAATATTATGACTTCGCTTTTGGAAAAATTTCTTGAATAGTAAATCTTTAATGGAAAATATTCTTTGTCTTATTCTTATTTTTTATCCCCTCCTATGATCTCACATATTTCTAGAGCCTTAATACATCAATGATATCAGAGACACTAGCTTTTATGGAGACTTGTGCTGGTCTCCACTAATTAAGGCAGACACCACCACAGGAAGCTATTTATCCTGTGAAGCGTGACTAATCAGAATTGAGATCAGAATTGAGCTACAAGTTGAAAATAACACTGTAGAGGCTAGAGCGATAGCACAATGGGTAGGGCATTTGCCTTGCACATGACCAACCTGGGTTCGATCCCGACCTGGGTTCGATCTCCGGCATCCCATACGGTCCCCCGAGCACCACCAGGAGCAATTCCTGAGTGCAGAGCCAGGAATAACCGGGTGTGACACCCAACAAATTTTTAAAAAATAGTAATCTTATTGCATTCTAATTAGAGGGGAGGTATGTAAGATCTTTATGTTCAACTTTTTTCTTGAGCTTTTCTTTGTGCCAATTACATGATCTATTTTATGCAGTATGTCATTCCTTCGATGGATTTCAAGTTCTTTAGCAATTAAAATGAGTTGATTGTAAAAAAATGACACTAGGTTAGAGAGGAGATGAGCAGAGAAGGAAAGAAATCAAAGGGGGATAAAGAAAAGGAGAAATCATGGGCAAATAGGCATCAGGGTTACTTAGTTTGGTTATACCAGTGATACGAGTCAGGGGGTAGACCATATATCCAAAACACAGATTCAACAGAACTGAACACATCAGACCTAAGCAGCAACCACTGAGACTTTGTAATGTGCCTGTCAAGTTGACAGATGGGGGTGGAGTGGGGTTTGGGGAGGGAGGGAACCTGGAAACACTGATGGCGGAATCTGACACAAAGGGGGGATTGGTATTGAATTTTTGGATGTCTAAATCTCAACTCTTAGTGACTTTGCAAATAATGTCTCTTTAATAAAATCTTTAATTACATTGTAATTTTAAGAGAGCATTATAAACAAAATGTATAAAATATCCAGTTATCTTAATAAGATGCTAAAGTAATAAGGATATAGTAACATGAAATATAGAACTTAAATTTATGTTTTTGTTTTGGGGGCATAACTGACAATGCTCAGGGGTTACTCCTGGTTCTGCACTCAGGAATCACTCCTGGCAGTGCTCGGGGACCATATGGGATGCTTGGGATCAAACTTGTGTCAGCCACATGCAAGGCAAGCACCTTACTTGCTGTACTATAGCTCTGGTCTCTAACATTAATTTTATTTTCTCTTTCATTCCAATGTTCAATGTGATTGAAAATGTAATTTTTTTTTTTGCCAATTTAAAATGTCTTTATTCTTAATGCAAAGGCAAAACCAGTGGTACAAACATGCAGCCTAAATAGGGTCTACACAGGTATATTGTACTTGGGAAATTGTGAACATAGAAATTTTATTTTTTTTTTTTTTTAAGTATTTTATTATACCACCGTGAGATATACAAATAAAAAAGATATACAATTAAAAAGTTCATGTTTGGGTTTTGGTCATACAGTGTTTCCAGCACCCGTCCCCCCACCAGTGCCCATCTCCCACCACCAACATCCCCGGTTCCCCCCCCCTTCCCCAGCCCTGCTCCATGGCAGGTTCTTTATTTCTTTCCCTTCTCTCTCTTTTTTTCTTCCCTTCAGTCTATGGATTACAGAACATACATTAAAAGGTTGTCATTTGTATCCTTTTGCTCTATTTAATGCTCAGTTCTAGGTTGGCATTAGTACCCTCGACTATTGTTAGCCCCCTGTTCCATTTTCTGTCTTAGCTCTGACTCCCACACGTTTGTGATAATCTCCACCTTTGACAAGACCTCCTGATATATGTTTCACTTGACCTTGGATATTGGTATCATAATATGTACATATATATTTATGCCATGCAAATAAATGCAGTCATTCTGTATCTGTCTCTCCCTTCTGGCTAATTTCACTCAACATAATCTTCTCCATGTCCATCCATTTATAGGCCAAATTTTATAACTTCATTTTTCCTAACAGCTGCATAGTATTCCATTGTGTAGATGTACCAAAGCTTCTTTATCCAGTCATCGATTTTCGGGCACCTGGTTGCTTCCCAGATTCTGGCTATTGTGAATAATGCTGCTATGAACATAAAAGTAGGGGATGGTGTTTCCGCCGCGTATTTTGGTTTCCCAGAGTAGATTCCCAGGAGTGGTATGGCTGGGTCAAATGGGAGTTCAATTTCTAGTCTTTGGAGGAAAGTCCATAGAAAATGTAATTTTTTAAAATATAAATGTGGCTCAGAGACTGGCACACATCCAGAAGAGCAAGAACAACCAGTGCTGCAGATGCGGGGAGAAAGGGACTCTCGTGCATTGTTGGTGGGAATGTTGACTGGTCCAGACATTTTGGAAAACAATATGAACATTCCTCCAAATACTAGAAATGAGCTCCCATTAGAACCAGCAGTACCACTCCTGGGAATATACCCTGGGAAGCCAAAATTACACAGTAGAAACACTATCTGCATTTCTATGTTCATTGCAGCACCAGCCACAATAGTCAAAATACGGAAACAACCTGAGTGCCTGAGAACAGATGACTGGATAAAGAATCTATGGTAAATCTATACAATGGAATACTATGAAGCTGTTAGAAAAATTGAAGTTATGGAATTTGCCTATAAATGAATGGACACGGAGAGTATCATGCTGAGCAAAATTAGAAGGAAAAGGAAAAATATAGAATGACTTGATTCCTTTTTCATATAAAAATAGCATGAGACTAATATCCAAGGCCAGGTGAAACAGAGACCAGGAGGACTTGTCAATGGAATCTACCACAAGTGTGTGGGGGGTCAGAGGTAGGTAAGATAGAGAAGGGACCAGTGTGCTAATAATTGTTGGAAATGGTAAGGCTAGACTAGAACAGAGCATTGAACATAGGCAAAGAGAAATACATAATAACCCTTAATGTATGTATTGCAAGGCACAATGTTCAAAAGAAGGGAGAAAGAAAGAGAGATATGGGGAGAGAGAGAAAGAGAGAGAGAAGGAGGAGAGAGAAAAAAAAGTGCCTGCCATAGAGGCAGACTGGGGGCGGGGAGGAGGGAATCTGGGGGCACTGGTGTTGGGAAGGGTACACTGGTGGAGGGATGGGATGGGTGCTGGAAAACTGTGTGTCTGAAACCCAGTCATGAAGAGCTTTTAATTGTATATCTCAGTGATAGAATGAAAATAAAATAAATATATGTAGCTTACATATATATGGCTTACATTATGTTTCTATTGAGCATTATATTTCTGCACCTTTTTTGATGTCCGTATCTGATTATCTAGTAGTTTTAACATTTTCCCTTAGACTTCAAATAGCTTAAAAACAGTTTTTCAAAGTGTCTGCTATAAAGGCAGGTTGGTGGGGGGCGGGGAGAAGGAATCTGGGGACATTGGTGGTGGGAATATGCACTGGTGGAGGGACGGGTGCTGGAAAACTGAATGACTAAAATCAAATCATGACATCTTTGCAATTATATATCTCACGGTGGTTATTAAAATTTGAAAAAATAAACAGTTCTTAAAAAATTGGAGTCAATGATCCGGGAGATAGTGCAAAGGACTGGAGTGCATGCCTTGCATATGAGAAGCGTATGATCAATCCCTAATAGTCATGATCACCAAACAAATTCCAACTGAACTCCTCCTCTCCTCCTTCCAAAGCACTAGAATAATCTCTTATCTAGACCCCTACATATCCTCAAATTCACTGCAGTGATGTTTTCAAAATACAAATTAAATCATGTCACTGGTTCTCCAGTTGCTCTTAGGATCAATACCAAAAAAAGTCCTTAGCCAGACAAAGCCTTCCTCCCCCATCACCTCCTTTAATCATCTTTATCCAACGCAAAGCCCACACCGACTCTCCAAACACCTTCTGTGACATACCCAACTACTTCCTATGGTGGGACTGCTATTACATCTTTAAAATTTTTTTTTATTTTGTGGGGCCAGAGCAATAGTCCAGCGGGTAGGGTGTTTGCCTTGCATAGGGCCGGCCCGTGCCGGCCTGGGTTCGATCCCGGCATCTCATATGGTCCCCTGAGCACCGCCAGGAATAGTTCCTGAGTGCAGAGCCAGGAGTGACACCTGAGCATTGCCAGGTATGACCCAAAAAAAGCAAATAAATAAATAAATAAAAATTTTTATTTTGTAATAATTTTATTAGAACTCCCGGAGATTGACATTTACAAAGCTGTTCATGATTGGGTTTCAGTCACACAACATTGCAGCATCCATCTCTCCACCAGTGCATGTTTCCCACCACCAATGTCCCAAGTTTCCCTCCCTTAGCAAATTTTTAAAAAAAAGTTTCCCTTCAGTGTAACTTATCACTATTACAGTAAATAATTTATATCATCTGTTAAAAGTTTCTTTCCCCCCAAATGATATTTCAATCAAATCTACATTGGTGTTTCCAATTTTCAGATGATCCTGGTTCACAAACCACCTAAAAAAAAAGTCTCTTTTGTCCTTTATTTTGGAGTTTATAATATGTTTAGCCTTACTCATCAAACAGACTTGAGCAGTTTCAGACACATTAGCAACACACTTGCTTCAGAGTATCAATGTCCAATAACCGACAAAACTTTTCCATTTATGGAAATGCTTTATATTCACACTGTCTAATGTAGCCTCTAACCATAAGCTACAGAGTACTTTTAAACATGGTCAGTGCAACCAGGGATATTTTAAATTTTATGTGTTTTTAATAAGTTTAAAGCAATTGCTTTTGGCTATTGCTTATCAAATTAGACAGAGTAGGACAAAGTCATCCAAAGACAAAGTATTAAAATATTTCATCCCTCAATATATGCTGGCCATTAAATTAAAGCTAGTGTATAATGTATAACCACTGGCCAGAACAATAATACAGTAAGGCACTAGCTTTGCATGTGGCGATCCAGGTTTGATCCCCAGCATCCCATATGGTAGCCGGACCCCGCCAGGAATGGTCCCCTGAGCACCACATGGTGTGCCCCCTCCAAAAAAGAAAAAGAAAAATAAAGCTAGTATATCACCTAAAAATGTCTAGTTGCACATATGAAAGTAAAATAAATCTATAAAGATACATTTCGGTTGTAGTATCTGCTCTTCAAATACTCATGCCATTTATTAAAGACTGGCAAAGATCTTTTTCCATTTTTCCACAACACAGAATCATAACAGACTTCAAGCTGACCACTGTGTCTGAGGGAAGGTCATTCATGACCACAAATATTCACCAGGAACACTGAGCCCCAGTCTGCCATGAAGTTTGCTTCCTAGGAAGCCGTCCTCTTCAATGATGCAATAATAAATTTGAAGAAAGGTCAAATTAAAACGGCAATCATGTACTTTGGGAGCTGGTAAACAAATAGCAGAACCAAGATGTAATGAGGGTTCAGCTGAATGAAGTTTTGCCAAGAGAGTGGACGTCACTCTTAACATTAAAAGGCAAGAGACCACTGACCATGAGATTGGGATCAGCCTTTTCTGCCAACAAGGGGCTACTGTGCCAGCCACACTGTGTTGAATTTGTGTGACAAAGGAATACTGGCATAACATCTGAGCCTCTGCGATACAGCAAGTGGTCTGGGTGGAAGATAAAGGCTTCAGGGGCCAGCCAAGCATCCACATAGGCTTATGGTTCAAGAACTTCAAATGCAGGAGAACATGTTTACACAGTCCTGGTAGTGAAGTGTCTCAGTGTGTCACCTCCTGAATGTACTGCTATGGTTGCAGAATACTGGCATATTCTGGCCCCTTGCCTATTTGTTTACTGGAATTTCAATGATATTTAAAATTGTATATTTATAGTATAAATTTAAGTCATGCGCTTTAATGAACAGATTAAAGATTATATTACCAAGTATTGGTGAGATGGCCAAGTCTGAAATTTTATTTGCTGAATTGAAAAGGAAGCAGAAAAATAACTCATAGTAGATTTAGGAAGTCCAGCTACTTTTATAGCTCTTATATCACTTGTATCACTTTTCTTCCCGTTGTTCATCGATTTGCTCAAGTGGGCACCAGTAACATCTCCATATGTCCTGTTGCAAGCAAGTGTAGCCCAGAGGCATCTGCTTGTCCAGGAACAGGAAGAGCCTCAAACCATTCCTTCAGGTCATGGGAATGAGGTCCATAATTGTTACTGGGTTTTGGCATATCAAATATAACACGGGTAGCTTGCCAGGCTCTGCCATGTAGGTAGTATACTCTCAGTAGAAGGCTCTCATCTCGAGCATTTACTGATATTTTAAATTGTATATTTATAGTATAAATTTAAATCATGCACTTTAATGAACATTTAAAGATTATATTACCAAGTATTGGTGAGATGGCCAAGTCTAAAATTTTGTTTGCTGAATTGAAAATGAAGCAGAAAAATAACTCATAGTAGATTTAGTAAGTCCAACTACTCTTATAGCTCAAAAGTAGAAATTTTACAAGGAATTTTCTACCCATGAAATCTAAATTCATGGGTACATTCATACACATATCTGATATATGTATTTAGAGGTTTACAAAATTGGCAACATTTTAGAGATAAAGAACAATCTATTCTTTCTAAAGTGTCTTATATGACACTTATAAATGTCATAATCATACAATCAGAACAAGAACTTGAGGCAGCACTCAGGGATGGCTCAGCACCATGAGCGTGCACTGTAAGCATGAGTCTATGAATTCTATCCTGGTACCATTCTTGTATCTGAGTGTGGTCTCTGTCACTCCATTATCTCACCCTCACTGCAATAACAGAATGCATGTTTTCTGGTACACGGTCAGGAGGAACACTGCAAAAATGTTGATTTCAGAGAGCACAACAACCAAAAGATAAGGGAGCACTACAATCCATGGGCACATGTGTGAGCACCACAGCAACCTGGTGAGGGCTACAATCAGAATGTATATAGGGCCTGAGCAATAGTAAAGCGGGTAGGACATTTGCCATGCATGTGGCAGACCTGAGTTCGATCCTCAGCATCCCATATGGTCCCCTGAGCACAGCCAGGAGTAATTCCTGAGTGCAGAGCCAGGAGTAACTCCTAAGCATTGCCAGGCGGGACCCACAAAGACAAAAAAAATGCATGTGAACATAACTGAGTGTGACTACAAGTGAATACACAAGCAAGCACCAAAACCAGTGTGTGATCCCCTATAAGCACCACAACCCCTGTTCATCACAGCATCAAAGGGAAGCAAATAGTAAAATAGTAAAAATAACTATTAAAAACAAAGATAGTACTAGTACTAGATTATAGAACATTAGTTATAACAGAGATATGGATGGAGCAAATAAAGCATTTGTCTTTGCATATGGTTTAATGAATTACTAGGCAATACCTTTATTCTTTGAATTCAATGGAGGATGACTTGCAGTCACAACTTCCACTTTTTGTGTGCTTTGATTTATTTTTACCCCTTTACCCTCCCTAGACCCTATCCAGGCGCCCTCATAGACACACACACACACATATTTACATATTCACATGGGTTTGAATTACCTTAAGGTTTTCTGGCAATGGTTTGTTCTGGGTCACACCAACAGTGATCAAAGCAATCAGAGCCCCAATAAAGGAGAAGCCAAGGATGATCAGTATATTTTTGGAGCAAAATCTTGTCAATGAACTATCTAAAATTAAAAGCAGAAGAGAAAATATCAGTCAGAATTCAACATTTAATTTCCTCCCTTTTCTGTGTTGTCATGAAAACATTAAATAACAATAAAAGCTAATTTTTTATCCATGAGGTGCTTGCAAAATTATTAGGAAATAATTCAGAAACATAAGAATTGGTGTGCCTTGTGATGAGGGCCAAGATGGAGCTAGTGTCTGCAATATAGAGAATGGGAAAAATTAGGTCAGTAATCAGATATGGAGTGAAGAGAGAAACCCTACTTGACAGTTTAATAGGTAAAGGAGGCCTTTACAGCATAAATGATACTAACGAAAAGCAAGGATGGGGCTGGGGACATAGTACAGGGGATTATGAACTTGCCTTGCATGCGCACAACCTGGGTTTGAACCCTAGTACCACACATGGTCTCATGAGTCCTGCCAGAAGTGATCCCTGAGTACAGATCCAAAAAGTAAACCTGAGCACAGTAGGTGTGGCCCATTTCACCCCTCTGCCTCCAAAGCAAGGATAGCCCTTCTCATTCAAAAGTTCCAATAAATGTATTTGGCTTTGTTTTTGTTTATTTGCTTTTTGGGTGACACCCAGTGGTGTTCTGGGGTTACTCCTAGATTTGCACTCAGGAATTACTCCTGGCAGTGTTTGTGGGACCACATGGGATGCCAGGAATTGAACCCTGGTCGGCGCATGCAAGGTAAACATCTTACCCACTGGACTATTGCTATGGCCAATCTTTTAAATGAGGAGGTGGAGAAGCAGGAAAAAGACAAAGAGGATGCAACGAAGAAGATAAGGAGAGGGAGGAGGAGGAGGAAACAGGAAGAAGAAAGGAGGAAGAAGGAAGGAAGAAGGGAAGATGGAAGAGAGAGGCGTGAAAAGGGGAGGGGGAAAGGAATAGGAGGAGAAAACCTACTATTCATGACTTATTTGCTTGTACAGCCCTTGGATTTCAAACTCACGTATATAATAATTAATTGGGGATAGCATGGAGATTATGGAGCTTTGAGCATCCTGGATATTATCTATTTCTTAAGACATATATGATGACAGAACATTAACAACTTCAAGATGAGAATCACATTAAAGCAAAAGTCATTGGCCCTGGGAAAAGAGTCAAGAGGCTGGAGTCCAGCTTTGCATGCAGAATCACCAGGTTCAGTCCCTAGTATTGTATGGACCCCAGCACCCCAGGAACGACCCCAGCATAAAACTTGAAATAGACAGTAATATCCTGGGTGTGGTAAATAAATAAACCCCACAAGATAGGGGAGGTAAAAGTTACCTTGGTTCAAATATGCAAAGCATCTGATGGAAGTGAACAGAAAATAAAGTGGTGGCCCATTTATTCTATTCTGACAATTCATTTTTTCCTCTTTAAACTTACCAATCAAATCCTAAACTTTTTTCTTATGCTTTCAAGAATAAAAGATTAGGTATTAAAGAAAGATGTATACGTTAGAATGGTTCTCCAGAGGTAACTTCTATTTCTCTAAGGAGAGAGCATGGGATTTAGGATGAAAGGACAGATCCTGGTCTCTTTTCTCTTGGTTAGCAGCACAGAACAGACTGCATACTGAAATGGAAACCTCTTCAAGTTCTTAAGCAAAAACTCATATTTAATCTAAAGATCTGTACCTGTATGGGTCGCCAGGCTACAGCAGACACTAGAATCTTGAACCAGTCTTCACCCATCAAACCAAAGAGTACAAAACTTAGAAGTGTACTTGTCTATGCGTCCAAATAAGGAAACAATAGATGAAATATTGAGCACTTTCCCATTTCTCTCTTCCCAAAAGGACTTCAATTCTGTCCAAATGCTATTTCCGCCCTCCCCCCAACACACACACACACACAGACGAGGTGACACAGCCCGAGGAGAGGTAGAAATGCCAGCTCTGGGACTACTCCTATAGTTCTGAGGTGATTTCATTCCCTTGCCAGTGACTGACTCAGAGATGGCATGAGTCAGTACCCAACTATGGTCCATGAGATACTGGAGGAGTCTGCTGGAGTAAGTCTACAAAAAGAATGGAAGTACTTAGGGACTGTCCTGCTTGGGTGAAGGAACATCAGCAATGGAAAAGAATAATCATGGAGAGAACTTGAATTCATGATAGCATACTGGGTGCTAAAACAACCAACCCTGATCTGATCTTCCGTGGGATTTATGCTTTGTCCTAAATGAGTCAGGATTTTAATTCCTTGAATCTAAAACACCCTCCTACATAAAGCGTAGCAGAAGGACACTGTTTAATCCCAGGCTCTGGAACCTGGGAAAAAAAATTGGCAAGTATGATTTAGCTGGATTTCCAAACCTGAGATATCGGAAAAAACAGCTAAAATAACAACGTGCTTTGGAGGAACAACAGCTAAAACAACAATGCGCTTTGGAGGAACAACAGAAAATCTGATCCCAAAGAGGAACTCCCTGCAGTAGTGTCTCTAACAACAGTAGGATTTTCAATGTTTATTTATCAAATTGTTTTTTGAAAGACCTATTCTTTTTTTTTCCATAAACATGGCATTTTTCTTTCCCATCTATTTAGGCACTGTCTTATCCAAAAGTGGAGTGTGGGGGTGATAGGATTCCTTCTCTTTGAGCTTCACAATCTAGTTGGAAAAATCAATAAACTTCAAAAGTAGTACAGTAATAAGAGACTGCAGGTCATCTGTGCTAAGGGAGAAATTAAAACCAAGAGAGCAGTGAAGTTGAGGCAGGAGATTAGAGTAGGCATCAGGACACAGAAGAACAACACAACTTTTGATGATAAGAAAACAACCACTCTAACGAAGGGTAAGAACAGTCTGGAAAGAAGGAAGATCAAATGCAAATGACTGAGATAGAAAACAAGTTGGTGTGACTCTAATTGTTCCCCCTTTCTAATGAAGATCTATAGATTGAACAGCTGGAAAAATACTCCTCTGCATTTGCCCAGTTTTGCAATGATATATTCTTTTTAAAAGATTTATTCTTAAAATGTAAGAGAAAAAACTTTAAGTCAGGGAAAGAGGTTAGGAGTATTTCATACAACTTTCAAAAGCTTTGTTACAAAAAATAATCACTGAATTTGTTTCTCTTATATGTGCTTAAGTTATCCAAAGAGGAGACATTAAAGTACTTCATTTTCTATAAACTATATGAAGTTCCAAGAACCTTTTCAAAGATATATATTGGTGGGCCAAAGTGATAATACAGCAAGCAGGAGTTTGCCTTGCATGTGGGTTTGATGCCTGATATCCCATATGGTTCCCCAAGCACTGCCAAAAGTGTTTTCTGAGCGTAGAGTCAAGAATAACCTCTGAGTATTGCCTGGTGTGGCCTCAAAAGCAATATATAGATATAATGGTAAAGTGTGTTTTTCATTTGAGTTGTCTCTATGAGAAAATTTAAGATTGATACTTCTTTCTCTTCATCCCCCTCACCTTCCGACCTTTCTTTTTTATCCTAAGATGAGAATTTTTTTTAATTTTTTTATTTTTACAATTAAAAAGATATACAATTAAAAAGTTCATATTTGGGTTTTGGTCATACAGTATTCCAGCACCCATCCCGCCACCGGTGCCCATCTCCCACCACCAACGTCCCCGGTTCCCTCCCTCCTCCCCCAGCCCTGCTCCATGGCAGGTTCTTTATTTCTTTCCGTTTCTAGATGAGAATTTTTTATGCTTCAGGTAAGCTAGGTAAAAAGTTCAGCTCTTGACTGGACAGTGACAAAACCGAAAGAAACTGAAGCTTTGTGAGATCATGACTGATTTCAAGCCAATGAACTAAGTTAGATATCCACTCCTCTCCCCCATCCCCTACCCCTACCCCAATAATAAGAGCACAACTGATTTTCAGAATTCTTTTTTGGTCTTGGGGCCATATCAGGGATACTTGGGCTACTCTGGCTATGTGAGGATGGGATAACAGACTAGTGTCAGCAGTGGTTAGAGAACCATGTGGGCTAGTAATCAAACCTGGGTCCCAGCATGCAAAGCATGCACTTGGCCATACAGAAATCTCTGCAGACTAATTTTTAAATTCTTATAGAAACAGCCATTGTGATATCCACAGTGAGTATTGAATTAAAAGTTAAAATGATTTAATTGGCCTTAGCCAAGATTTGCTATATGGAAATTCCCAGCATCTCTACTTCATACCATGTAAGAGGCAAATGTTCTATTATATTTTCCCTCCACTAATTAAATAATTTGAGATCTTGGATACGTGGTGAGTTTCAGGCAAGACAACCACAGTTTTGTTCTATGGATCCAATGCTACCAACTAAATTTTAATAATTTTTAATACCTAGATCACATCTCGACTAAAGCTGACTAGTTGTAGTCAACATGGACAAACACTTGGCAAGCAAACATCAGTGCAGTGTTGTGGCCCTGCCCATGCGTTCACACGGCCCAGTGATGAACATTCACTGGGTTTCAGGGAAAGGGTCTCTTCAGGTCCTGCTCTACCTCCAGCTGCCACAGTCAATCTCTGCATCATCCCAGCCATCCTCCTTCATCTCTATGTGGGAATACTTCTATCTTACTTGCTTCATTTGAGGCCCCTTAAGTGCATCATCTTCTGTAGAAACCATCAACCCCTGATCTGGTGATCTCACATTTCTGATAACAGCTGTTTCTGCTATTTTCAGTCCCTTCTGTCAGGTTCCATCCTTATGTGACTACAGAAATCCCTAGGAATTACCTTCCCAGGACTCTTCCTAAAGATCAAGAATCTAAGCTGGCTATATGCTGTTTGCCATCTAAAACCACATTAGTCTACCTGTGGGCAACTTTTCTGAAATGTAAGCCCTTCTCTTTTCACTGATCCAACAAGCAGATACTGGTGGTGAAGAATATGACACATGACCACTCAATGTTAATGTTCCACGAATGCAGGGCCATTTTGTTCTCTCTGGCTTGATCGTGGACATATTACCAGATTTAAAAAGTATGGATTTTAGGTTCTGACTTTTTTCAAAGTGAGATTTTCTTCACTTGGAGTTACACTCCCCTTTCCTCAGTCAAGTCTTTTACCTTATCTCCATCAAAATTAACTTCAATAGGAAGCTGTTTTCCCTTCCATATAATTCAAAGTTCAAGGTTCTGTAGGAATTGGTTAAGTCCCTGGGGAGTGAGGCCTTTTAGGCAGCATACACCCGACTCACGATAAAATCCCACCCCACTGAAGTCAGGTCATGGGAGAGTCAACCACACAGTCACATGAGGATAAAGTCTGGCTCTTTTGGAATTTAGATTGTTCCAAGTCCAGGTGCTGGAAGACACATCCTAAAAGAGCAAATAGCAAATAAGACATCTTCTCTATACCATTTTGTTGTTCCAGTTGCTCAGTAGTGGCACCTCTTTGCTTAGAATCATTCATAAGTAAGCTTCACTAAATCACTGCAGGTCTCATAAGCAGAAAAATGAAATGTCATAGATGTTGGAACGTCTCAAGTTAAAATGAATTCAAACAAGCTACTCAGTTCTTTAAATTTCCATTTCCTCAAGAGCAAAATGGAAGTCATAATGGTACCTACATGGGTTGCTAGGTAATTTTCAATGATAAAACAATATACAACTGCCTATGGTAAAAGATTGGAATTAGGCCCCATTTAAGTCAGAATTATCCTATCTCAAGATCCCTAATTACATCTACAAAGATGCTATTTCCATATCAGGTTACAGTTACAGGTATTATAATCAACATAATCAGTCCCCTTTACTAATGAGAAAATGGAGTCACAGAAAGGTAAGAAAGTTGTCGATATTATAATAATGTAACATAGGACCAGGATTAAAATTAAGCAGCTGGCTCACCTTAACACTGTCATTCCCCATACCACAAGACAGGCTTCGCACAAAGGTCTATTTACAGGTGGGCATTATTCTCATTATTCAAAAATGCCAAGTGATTGGCTTTCAGAACCTGGCCGGAAAGGGTTGTCAGTGTTGTAACTAATGATATCAGACCATGTATTGTCTTTTAAAAATAATGTTATGGTCCCTGAAAGTCAGATGCTCATAGTGAAACAGAAGAAACTGTGATTGTGGTTCTTGGAGAGGCTAAGGACCTGCTCAAAGTCAGATATTTTGGTAATAACAGAATAGGACTTTGGTCCAATTTTCTCAATTTCTATACCTTGTATTAATTAGAGACATAGAAATTACTCAGACTCAGGTAACCCAATATGAAAGAACTCACCCAAAATTTTATCAAAATGGGAAGTCCTACACTATGCCCCCCATAGCTAGATATAAATACATTCAGAGTCAAATTTGAAGAAAATGGTTTGAATTTGTTGGGGGTTTTGTCTACATGTTTTTATTTGTATTTCTTTATTATGGCTTATGGATCACACCCAATAGTGCTCTTGGCTTACTCCTGGCTCTGTACTCAGGGATCACTCCTAGTGGAGTTCAGGGAATATATATGGTGTCAGAGATTGGACCTAGGTCAGACACATGCAAGGCAAATGCTCTGCCTACTGTTGCCTCGTGTACTATTTCTCTGGTCCCTGGCTGTGTTTTTAAGTCAATGAAGTCAGTACAAATTCAGAAAATATATAGGGTCTGGAGTGATAGCACAGTGGGGAGGGTGTTTACCTTGCATGTGGCGGTCCCAGGTTTGATCCCCGGTACCCCATATGGTCCCCGAGCTCTGCCAGAAGTGATTCCTGAGTGCAGAGCCAAGAGTAACCCCTAAGTGTCAGCTGGGTGTGACCCAAAAAAAGCAGAAAAAATATATAAATGCTTAAAAAAGTATTTTAGTATCAATGAAGATCAGTTAACTAAAGTGCAGAAGGAAAAGGTGAAGGTGCCTTGGCCTGCTGCCCCAATAGAGCCGTGGAAGACAGAGGAAACTTATGCACCACTGGTGGTGTGGACTGGTGTTTAAAAATGAATCTCTCTAACAACTGTATTGTGAAAAACTTTGTACTCTGTAAATCATAGTGTTTAAATTAAAAATAAATGAAAAAGGTGAAGGCGAAGAAGGAAGAGGAGGTGGGTGAGGAGGAGTAGAAAGGGGGAGGAAGAGGAGGAGGAGGAGGCTGAGGAGGGGAAGACAGACATAGTGACAAAGGCAAGAGGATACAGTCAGAAACAAGGCAGATACAAGAAGATACAGTCATGAGACAGTGGGAGAAGGGAAGAAGGGAATGGAAAGAGGTAGGGAGAGAGAATTGAGAAAATAACCCATGTTCAGTTTCGCTGATTTCTCAAATTATAGATTTCAGAGAAAGCAATTTGCTTTTATTTGTAACCTTTCACTTATATTCTTTAAATGCAATTATCAGTTATTTCAGTTCACAGCTTTCTCATTATAAAAACTGCATTTTATCTTAAAGAAGTAACTAGTTGACCTTAAGTGAACCCCAGAGGTGCTCAGCTTGGGTGAAAAGAGCTCATCTAGTGACACCCTGGTATTTGGGGATGCAGACTAGCTCTGGCTAAGTCGGATTCTGACAATTCCCCTTCCCCACCCCACTGTTCTTGCTGTGGGGCTGTACTCTTCTAAGATTAGTAGCAAGTAACTGACTTTTTATTTGGTGTGCCTGATGCTAAAAATGTTAACAACTAAAAAATCAAATGCCAACCGAGAATCTGAGTTAGAAAATAAAGCAGCAAGAGAGACTACTTCCATCAACCATATCATCTACCTCCTCACCTACACCTCTCTGGCCTCTTCTGACTTCTTTTGTCCAGAAGTCACAAAGAGAACAACAGATCTTTGTGATCTGAATGGAATTCTCTATTTAAATTGGCAAGGAGGAAGGCTGTTTCTCAGGCAAAGTGATATCACCGAGACTCCAGACAGGGATTCCCTGTTTTCCAGCCAACAAGCATAACAATCTCATGTGTTGATAGTTTCTGCAATAAGCACCTTGCTTCCACAAAAGGAATCATCTCATGCATCTGAGACAGAAGTGTGCTGAGGGACGCTCTCCTTTCCTAAGGCAGTCGTATTTGTCAGCAAGCTGTGGTTATTTGTACCTGGTGAGAAAGACTGAGAAAATCTGCACTGATCATATATCGCTGGTGTGGGCTCTAGGGAGGGGTAAGGTAAACTGACTCACCTAGGGTTCCCACTCAGCTTTACAGACTTATATTCATAGATTCCCTCATTTCTATCTCTTCATTTTTGTCCCCAAGAGGCTCAAAATTTAGAAGGAATAAAAAAGTGCTTCTGTACAAAAAAAAATGTAAGCAAATATTAAAGTGTCAAACTAGGAAAAACAATAACTATTTAATGTAAATAACTTATGTAAATAAATGTAATAAATGTAATGAGATTTATTTACATTTATGTAAATAACTATAAACCACTTTGTTTCTTAAATATTGAGAGTACTTAAAATCTGTTTTATTTTATTTTAACTTTTTAGGGTTGGCACTGCTCTTGCCTCTAATATAAGCTGTCAACCTCATTAGATAGTAAAGGCAATAACCTTGTCAGACCTGACAAGATGATATCCAAAAACATTCCAAATGGGGAGAAGAAATGAACAGAAGATTCCAAAAAGAAGAAATTCAAATGGCCAAAAGGCATATGAAAAAGTGCTCTTCATCATTAATCATCAGGGAGATGCAAATCAAAACAACAATGAGGTACCATCTCACACCACAGAGACTGGCACACATCCAAAACAGCAAGAACAACCAGTGCTGGCGTGGATGCGGGAAAAAAGGGACTCTGATCCACTGTTGGTGGGAGTGCCGACTGGTCCAGCCCTTTTGGAAAACAATATGGGCATTCCTCGAAAACTAGATATTGAGCTCCCATTTGATCCAGCAATAGCACTCCTGGGAATATACCCGAGAGACCTAAAAACACATAGCAGAAACACTATCTGTACTTCTTTATTCATCTCTGCGCTATTCACTATAGCTAGAATCTGGAAACAACCTAAATGCCCGAGAACAGAGGACTGGCTAAAGAAACTGTGGTTCATCTACACTATGGAATACTATGCAGCTGTCAGAAAAGACGAAGTTATGAAATTTACCTGCAAATGGATGGGCATGGAGATTATCATGCTGAGTGAAATTAGTCAGAAGGAAAAGGACAGATATAGAATGACTGCATTCATTAATAGGATGTAAATAGATACCAGTGTTTTACTAAGTGTGGGAAATGGTAATGGAAGATTAAAACTCACCATTGAATATACACAAAGAGACTTAAGTGATAAACTCTAAATATCTGCAGGGCTAGCTACAATATGTAAAAGGAGAGGGGAGAGAGATGCAGAGACAGAGAGAGAGAGAGAGAGAGGAAACTGGGGTACCTGCTATTGAGGCAGCCTGGGGGTGGGCGGGAGGGGGGGGGGGGTACATTGGTGGTGGAAATGGGGCACTGGTGGAGGGATGGGTGCTGGAATACTGTATTACCAAGAACCAACTATGAACACCTTTGTAATTGTATGTCTCACGGTGGTATAATAAAAAATTTAAAAAAAACATTCCAATTATCCACAGATGTAAAATCCATTTTAAAAATGATCAAGGACCAGGGATTTGCCTTAGTAGTAGAGCATATATCTCACCATGTGTGAAGGCCTGGCTCAAACTTTGATATGGAAAAATAAATAAATAAAAAAAAATTATCAACCCATCTATTAAAGAAATGGATAAATAAATGAATAGGCAATTCAAAAAATATACCACATACTAAATACATTCTAATTACCTTTAATTTTAAACAGTAATGAAAAGTAGTGATACTTTTATCATTATAATAGCAAATATTTTAATTTTATATAATATTATTACAGACTTCAAGTGGCCAAAACCTTTTTTTTAAAATAATGACAATACCAAAAGCTGGCAAGGATTCAGAACATCTGGCACACTGCTGCTCCCAGGGAGGGAAAATAGAACCGACACCCTGAAAGAAGTTGGAGCGTTTCTTCTGAAGTCAAACTTACTCAAACTTACCATCTGACAAAAAATCTCATATTTAGGGATGTACCCAAGAAGAGTGAAGACATATATCTACACAAAAATCTTCACCGAAATATTTCTAATGGCTATAATTATCACTCCAAACTCAAAACAACCCAAATGTCCACAAACAAGGGAATATATCCAAATTGTGGCACAACACAAAAGTATTGTACCAAAAGTATCCTACTCAATTGTACCACAATTGAGTAGATTACAATGAATATAATTGGGTAAAGAATACAACTGAATAAAATAATTGAATAGAATATAATGAGATTTGACTCAACAATGTAAAGTGAACAAACTGTTCATAAATAAACATAAATGGGTCTCAAAAGCATTATACTAAGTGAAAGGAAGCCTGACTGAAAAGACTATGTATTGCATTGTATTTCATTTATATAATAATCAGGAAAGGCAAAACTAAGCAGAGAAGACCAGATCAGTGGGTTGAGATTCAGGAGCACAGACTTGACTACAGAGGGGCACTGGGAATTTTCTGATATGGTATAAATTCTATCTGGATTGTAATGCTAGTTATATGACCACCAATACCTAGCTAAATATTCCTAGAAAAAGGAATTTTACTGAAAGTTCAAATTATATATATAATAACAAATTCTTATTTTTAAGAATTTGTTATATAATGATAAATTTGTTATATAATAATATAATAACAAATTCTAATTTGCTATGTAATAACAAATTCTTATTTTTTCTTAAGAAACATGCACTTCTTATATGTTTGTGGGAGTGAAATTTTATGCATCCTCTTTGGTGGTAGAATGATTTTGTGATATTTATAAAAAATGATCTAAGAATACTACTACTAGGAATTTAACATTCTATTATTGAATAATATATGAAAAGATGAATGTATCAGATGATCAATGCGGCATTATTTGTATTAGTTAATACTAGAAATGACTAAAGATCCATTAATTGGGATATTGATGCAAGCATAAATTATTTTATTGCATTTCATAGATGACTACATTTTTCATACTAGCTCAGGTAATGGTCAACACTTCTTTTGGTATCAGAATAGTTTAAAAAATTATAGATGTCATTCCCATGACCTGATGGAATGGTTTGAGACTATGTTCCTGGAGCAAGCAGACGCCTTGGGCTCTACTAGCATGAGACAGGACATATGGAGATGTGTACTGGTGCCCGCTCGAGGAAATCAATGATGAACGGAAGACAAGTG
>JAJIBD010012747.1:0-47857 GCA_021461705.1 Cryptotis parvus | reverse complement strand
CCTTGTGAACCGACGCACCCACGTGAGGATTCTGTGGACAGGAGCAAAGCAGCCCCGGGAAGGCCTTGCCCCCGCAGGAACGGCAGAAACGGGCCTTCACTCGCCTCTCAGACAAGATGGGGAAACCAGTTAACAAAGAGGCACCAGAAACAAAACGAAAAGCAGAGTCAGATGTCCACGATACAGTAGCAAAGGGAACATGTCAGACCAGCGAAGGTCTCTCAAAACAAAAATCCAGGTTGGCCAGGCACTTGGGAGGCTGACTGTCCACCTGTGCCCAGGAGCGTTGCTGAGAGTCAGCTGGAGAGGCAGCCAGTCGATGCCAAGCCCGCACGGCAGGCTTGACTGCAGCAGCTTCTGGTCAGGTTCCCCAAGAACCCCATGGAGTGCTCTCTGAGCACTGAGCCAGTAACGGCCCCCGCGCCACTGCTGGGTGTGGGCCAAGAATCAGAAGTGAAAAAAAAGGAGGTGGGGCTGAGAGGGGAGAGGGGAGAGAGAGAGAGGAGAGAGGAGAGAGGAGAGAGAGAGAGAGAGAGAGAGAGAGAGAGAGAGAGAGAGAGAGAGAGAGAGAGAGAGAGAGAGAGACTCTAGGAGAAGCAGGTTGGTCGCTGTGAAGGTTCCCTAAGACAGCCACCCTAACTTAGAGAAAACTATAAGCATACAAGAGGGCTTGGCTGCAAGGTAACATAGTAACTAAAAACCAAAAAGAAACAAACTTTCCTAGTCCCTAATTGGTAATCGTGGCTGCAGTATAATCACCCAAGTACTGATTGGGATCCCGCTATTATTTAGGAAAAGGTTGCAGGCGAGGCAGGGTAGCGCAAAAGAACAAGAGCAAGAATAATAGGAGCCCATAGGAAAACATCGCGACCCATGCAGCTGGCCTCACTGCCTGGGTAGCCTCGAGCCAGCCTGAAAACCACCCCACAAAGCATCTCCACTCTCCTTGAACTGAGGTCAGGGGTCTGCAGGACACTGGGCTGGGTTTGGAGGGGTGCCTGAACAGCGGGGACATGTCTCCACCCACACCCAGGCGACGCCCCGGCATGCCTCATGTACCCACCTAGTGCCCGGCTCCAGAAATCAGAGAGAAGCAGGTCCTCACTGTGAAGGAAAAGAAAGCTGTCAGAATAGTGTTTTTGACATGTTCCAACGGGACACTGTAAAAGCAACATTCTTTACCTTTTTACAAGTGTAGCCCTGTCCCCACAGGGCCATGGAACCAATCAGTTTTTTTTTTTTTTTTTTTTGCTTTTTGGGTCACACCCGGCAATGCTCAGGGGTTACTCCTGGCTCTGCACTCAGGAATTACTCCTGGTGGTGCTCGGGGACCATATGGGATTCCAGGGATCGAACCCTGGCCGGCATGAGCCGGCTGCGTGCAAGCAGCCCTACCCCCTGGGCTATCGCTCTGGCCCGAACCAATCAGTTTTCACTGGGACCAGCATGGACCAGAAATCCCAGGTAGAGCATTGCTGCACTGCTCCAAGGTGTAGTCAAGAACACCTTGTTTCGTTTTGTGGTCACACCCGGCGGCGCTCAGGGCTCGCAGGACCAAATGGGATGCTGAGGCTGGAACCCGGGTCAGCTAGGTGCAAGGCAAACCCCTCCCCTGCTGTCCCACCGCTCCTGCCCAGCCCATTCTCCCCAGGCTAGGCAAGACGCAGCACTGCCAACGCGGCCCAACAGCAACACCACACACTGGCACTGCTTGGCACACCTGCAACAGTGCCCATCTGTGCCAACGCGGTGCCATTCGGTGACGAGCTCCCTGCACCCGTCCAGCCTCCCCTTCATCTCCTGGAGGGGTCGCGGTTCGTCCCTGAGCAGACCGGAAGACAGGCTGGGAGCGCGGCGCCGCCCACCCCTCACTCACCCGGCCTCCCGCAGGCGCCGCAGCACGACGGCGACGTCCGTCTCGCTGGCCTCCTTGCGGCCCGGGGCCGCCGCCCCCTTCCGCCGTGAGCGCCGCGCCGCCGCGCCCCTTTCGTGGATTCGCCGCCCGCCAGGGCTCTCCGCGCCGCCGCCGCTGCTGCCATGGGTCCCGCCGGGCGGCGCGCTCGCTACGTCATCACTGCGCGTCGCCTCACGGGACTCCAGGTACCGGGTGTGAGCCTGGGGCGCCCCGTCGGCCCCTTACGTCATCATCGCGCGCTGCCTGGCGGGAATCCAGGTACCGGTGGGAGCCTGGGTTTCCCCCCGCCGGCCCGGCGAGCTCTGTGTCGTCACCGCGCGCCGCCTGGCGGGAATTCAAGTACCGGGTGGAAGCCTGGCGCACCCCGGCTGTCCTGGCGCGCTCTTACGTCATCACCGTGCGCCTCTCGCGGGAACCCCTCCCAGGGGCGGCGCGTGACCCGGGCGCTTCTCCGCCCAGCGATCAGGTACCGGGTGGCGTCTAGGGCGCCCCGCCGCCGCCGCACACGCCCTAGGGTCCGGAGCCTCAACTTCTTCCCCCTCACTCCCGAAATCCGAGCGTGCTCCTGCGGGTGGGCAGCGCCCTGAGTAGCGGGGAACCCCGAGGGGGGCCGGGACCCTCTTCTTGGCTGCGCCCCGACGGTTCGCGCGGCTGGACCAACCCACGCGCAGTCGTGTCGGTGGAAGCCCGAGGCTTCTGGGGCTCGCCGCAGGTGATCGCCGCATCCCGAGAGCTGCCGCGCTCTTGGCACCTCGGTTTCTTTCCGCTTCTCCTCTCTCTGTTCCCTACACTCTTCCCAGTCCCCACCTGCCTCGCGCAGGCCTTCGCGGTCCCCCCTTCTGGACAAAGTGTCTGGTCACGTCTGTCCTACTTGAGAGTCGTCGCCCCGCTTCTTGTCTGAACTTTGGTTGTTTTGCTATTTTGTATCACACCCAGCTTTGCTCAGGGGTTACTCCTGGCTCTGCACTCCGGAATTACTCCTGGCGGTGCTGGAGGGCCATATGGGATGCCAGAGTTAGAATCCGCGTTGGCTGCGTGCAAGGCAAACACCCTATCTGCTGTACTGTCGCTCTGGCCTTGCCTGAACCTTTCTGAGAGAGGACCTGGAGGGCTTAGGGGCCCAGGCCCCTGGGAAGCAGGGATGGGGGCAGGGCTTCCTGGCTGCAGCTCTTGACTCTGGGAACTCTGATGACCTTTGCCCCCAGCAGGAGTGGGCTTTAGCGTTCTCCAATACCCTGGGCATTACCCCAACACATCTGCAGGAGAGAACTGATCGCAATGTGACTGGCCACCAGGGTTCTCAGTGTTCCTCTCTGGGGTAATCTCCACCAAAGAGCACTGCAGCCATCTCTTGGGGCTCCCAGCAGGGTGACAAGTGGGGAGCAAGTCCCCAAACCTAAGCTTGCAGAAGGTGACAATAGGAATATAATTTTGAAGCCATTTTGGGGTGTCTCCGTCAGCTAAGTCACCTAAGGGTGTCTTGGGACAGGCAAGTCAATAGTGTCAGTGCTTGCTTTGTATGCGGGAGGCCTTAGGTTCAATCCCTGGCACCCACAGGTCCTCCAGCATGGGGTGTTGCCCAAAACACAAGCGTAACGGTTGTGTGGTGGGATTGTTAGGACCTGATTTTAGAGATTGTGGGGACAGTGCATTTAGCAAGGTGGATGAATGCACCTAACTTTGGGCGCGATAAGCCAGTGCCATGAGAGATGGTTTTGGAAGGAGAGTGAGAAACTCAGGAATTAAATGAGTCCCTTCTGACTCCAATTTTTTTTTTAGTTTTTAAAATTTTTTTTGGTTTGGGGGCCTCACCTGATGCTGCTCAGGGCTTATTCTTGGCTCTGTGCTCAGCACTCCCAGCCAGCTTGGGGGACTCTGTGGGGTGTCGGGAATTAACATGCTTGGCCGGCGCAAGGCAAATTTTCCTGCCCACTGTACCATTACTCCTGCCTCCTGACCCAAAATTCTTGTTACCCCCTCCTCTCGTGAGAGTTTGAAAATCACTTGTTAAGTCTGCTTTCTGTTCTTTGGAAACTTGCCCAGCTCTGGGATGCTCCACTCTGGGCTCACTTCCAGTCCGGCAAGGTGACTGTTCCCTAAATCAGCTCCCATTATGACTGTGACCACCGGATTTGTCTAGCTGCTCTTTCCACCAAACGTTTGTCCACACTAGTTACTTCCATTTTCTCTTCCTGTGAGACCTAACTCTTCAAGATAGGAAGGCGCTTATTTTTGGGTCACGCTGTGATGCTCAGGGCTTACTCCTGGCTCTGCACTCAGAAATTACTTCTGGCACTGTTTGGAGGATGTATAGGGATCGGACTCTGACATGCTACTCACTGTACTATTGCCCCGGAAACACATTTTTAACTTTCTAGAAAGCTCCTCTGAAGTGTCTCATTTGCTCAGGCGCACCCCCAGGCATCACATGATCTGTCATGGGTTTTTGAAATAATCTCTCCCTTTGTGTGTTTATTTCAGGGCTGAGCCCTGTTGTCTGAGCAGGAAACTTCCAACACAGAACCTTCGGGATGGCTTTAGGACTAACCAGCTAAGAATCACATCGGAATACCAGCTTTAGCACATGCCCACCCAGGTGGGCTTTACGGTAAAGAGCTCGAGAGAGGGTGCTGTACAGCAGCCAAGAGACCTGGGGCCCCTGAGTGAGCTCAGTGCACTGCAGTTTGCTGGGTTTGCTTCACTCCCGGAGGGCTCTCGCCATGCGGGCCTGCTGAGAAGGGAAGCGCCACTTTCAGGCTGAATGAACCCTTGACGCTGGGGACAGAGAACTCGACCGCCTCCCCCCATCAGGCTTCTGTGGATCGGGGACCCAGTTGAATAGTCCCAGCAGGAGAGAAAGCGGCCCTGCTGCAAAAGTAAACCCCAGGAAAGAGAATGCGGGTGCCTGGAGAGTAAATGGCTGCCACCGCCTCGACCGAGAAGCCGGCGCCTTGGTGAGTGATAGCGCCTGGCGTGGCCTCCTGGGTCTGCAGCTACTTTGGACTTCCTTTCCTTTGACGGGGAGGGCCTTGGGGTCACACCTGGCGGTGTTCAGGGGATGGCTGAGGATCACATGCCCCTTGACACCTGGTCCATCTCTGCAGCTCCTCCCTTGGGGTTTTTTTCTTTTTGGGTCACACCTGGCAATGCTCAGGGGTTACTCCTGGCTCTGCACCGAGGAATCACTCCTGGCGGTGCTCGGGGACCATATGGGATGCCGGGGATCAAATCCGGGTGAGCATGGGCCGGCTGCATGCAAGGCAAACGCCCTACCTGCTGGACTATCGCCTCCGGCCCCACCCTTTGGATTTTCTTAAGGGGAAAAGCCATGGCCCACGGCAGCCAGGTCAAGCGCGGAAGCTGGTGGGCCGTGTGTGTTTTGTAAACTTGCAGGCTTCTAGAGCATTCGGACAAGTCCAGCAGTGCTGGTCAATTATAGGGTCACCTGTGCGCCTTGGCATGTGGCCCTGAAACCGAAAAGGTAAATAGTAGTAAAAGGTGGCCAGAGAGACAGTACAGGTCTAAGCACTGGCCTGACATGCGCCTGGCCCCGGTTTGCTCCCTGGCACTGCGTATTGTCCCCAGCACCACCAGGAGTGACCCCTGAGTAGAGTCAGGAGTAACCTTTGAGCACCACTGGGTGTGACCCCAACCCGTCCTTCCCCGACCAAAAAAAAAAAAATCCTTAAAATCCTTGTCCAGTAACGCCTGTGATCGCTGGGTGGGGGTTGTAGGCCTCATTTTTAAACGACTAGAAGTGGTGTATTCTAGAACACAGTCCCAGAAAAGGGGCGGCCGGTCAGGCCCTGGAGGCTATTTTACAGCATCTGCCCGCCCCCACACTCCTCCTCGCTGAGTCTTGAGTTCAGCTGACATTGACCCTTATCTGGGGCTGAGCGTGCGGGGCTTGGTGGAAGTGGGAAGTGCAGGAGATCGCAACATTGCCGGGTGGAGTCACCTCAGATGACTCCCAGGGTACAGAAGCTGGGGTCACCTCCCGAGAACAAGGCTACAGGGTGAGACAGAACCTGGGGTTGGGGTGTGAGGCTGTGTTCAAAGCATTTTCTGCTTGTTTGTTTTGGGGCCACACTTGGCTCAGAGATCACTGCCGGCAGTGCTCTAGGGACCACAGGTCACCGGTGGTGCCCGGGATGGACCCCAGGTGTAAGGCAAGTGTACAATTGCTCCAGCCCCCTCAAAGCATGTTTGAGGCTTTGGGATCTGGACTCCCCCTGCAGCACGCGGACTGTGCTGGGAGTCAAGTTGTGGCTTGTCTGTTGTGTGGGAGAAGGTGGGAGCCATGAGAGGGCAGAGCCTGGCGGAGGCGGAGACCATGAGCGAGGCCACAGCCCCTCTGCTGAGAAAGCCCTTGGGGGGCATCTGAGCTACTGTGCTCTTTGCTTCATGTTCATACAGAAAAGGGGGCCAGGCAGAGCAGGCAGGGGTGTGGGCCTCGCACACAGCTAGTTTACAGTGCCTGAAGATCCACTTACACTGCCCGGCCGGCTTTATGTCTGGAGGGTGGGGGAGTCCAGAGGGTTCTGCCATTGACAGGAGATTCCTGGGGCCCAGGCAGTTTGCCGGCAAGCGAAGGACTGTGTTCAGTGAAAGGTCTTTGGGGAAGGTTTGGCAGTGCTGCCCTGCGAACTCTTGTGGGCCCCGTTGCCGTGCAGACTGTCTCCTGTGTGGAAACTGCTCATTATCGTGGGCCTGTTGCTGCTGTGGTCTCGCCTGGAAGCATGAACTGGAAGAAGGGTGTGAGCAGGGAACCCGTGCCCGAAGTCTGCAAGGGCTGGGCGGGTGCGCCTCGGACATCCCCTTGTGGATGATGGCACCAGAACGCAGAGGACTTGGGGCTCTACGACGGTGCTGGGGTTCAGGTTCCACGTTACAGAGCCATAGTGATTCTGGGACTTTCCTCTCTGCTCCCCGTGTCTCGTGGCGGGGGGTGGACACACCCTGAAATTGCAGGATTGGTTTGGAGCCTCCGACTGTGCGACAGGCTCCTCCGGGGTGAGGCCCCAGCCCCCAGGCTGGGAAGCCGGCTGGTGCCCAGGGAGAGCATGGCGTTCCGTTCTCTTGCCAGGTGGAATTACTTTTTCCTTTATGATGGCTCGAAGGTGAAGGAAGAAGGAGACCCCACAAGAGCTGGCATTTGTTACTTCTACCCTTCACAGGTAAGCCACGGGGCATTCTAGCTTGGGGCTGCGGGGGTGGTTCTCTGTGTCTACGTGGTGACTTTGCATGGTTTACAGTGGGTTTTCCCCACAGTGCAGATGGATTTTATAGTGGAAAACTTGGGCCGTGCTTTATCCAGGCGCAGGACATTTGTTTCTACTTTTAATTGAGCAACGATTTCTTGTATTGAAATTCCTTTGTGGCCCACACCCAGCTGTGTTTAGTTGTAACTCCTGGCGGTGCTCGGGGACTATAGGGATGTCAGGGATCGAACTTGGGGTCACTGTGTGCAAGGTGCTCCCATCCGCTGACCTGGGCTCTGTCCGTCCCCTCTTTTCTGAAAGGCCTTGAAGTTCCCCTTGACTGTGCGCCTGTGCCTCCTGGCTCTGCCTCCCGTGATGTTCCCTGTCTTCCTGTGCTGTTCCCTCTGCCTACCCATGCTGTTCCCTCCGCCTCCCCTTGCTGTTCCTTATCTCCCCGTGCTGTTCCCTCTGCCTCACTGTGCTTTTCCCTCCGCCTCCTCGTGCTGTTCCATCCGCCTCCCCGTGCTGCCAGAGTTTGCTCAGCTCGTTAAAATCGCTCTTTTTTTTTTTTTGCTTTTTTGGGTCACACCCGACAATGCTCAGGGGTTTCTCCTGGCTCTGCACTCAGGAATTACTCCTGGTAGTGCTTGAGGGACCATATGGGATGCCGGGGATCGAACCCGGGCGGCATGGGCCGGCCGCGTGCAAGGCAAACGCCCTACCCGCTGGGCTATCGCTCCGGCCCCAAAATCACTCTTATCAGACCCAGGAGAGAGGCCGTGTGGCGCCCCCTGCTGCAGCCCGGCAGTTTCATACACATGTACAGTCATGTCCCAAACCCTTGGAGTATTTGGAAGCAAATCCTAGATACTGTCATTGCATCATCCAAAGGGACATCTCCAAAGAGAAGGGATATTTTGTAGCTTTTATGTTTTCACTTTGGGGTTTGGGGCCACACCTAGTGGTGCTCAGGGACTTCTTGCTGCAGTGGACGGGGGGGGGGGTTGCTCCTGAGGGGCTCTGGGGACCACGAGGTGCCGCAGGTAGCACCAGGAACTCTTTCTTCCTTCTTTCCTTCCTCCTCCCTCCCTTCCTTCCTCTCCCCCTTTCTCCTTCCCTTCCTTCCTGCCCTCTCTCCCAGGCGCTCTCTTTGGGTTGTAGTTCAGGTAACGTTACAATAGCACTGACTTTTATGGTCTTGATGTACAAAGTTCCTTCCCCATCAGCTGAAGAGCATAAGACCCTCCACACTGCCAGCGCCGTGTCTGACTTCTAGTGCACTCTTCTTTCCTCCCTTACCGCCCTCTGCGCCCTACGGTTTGGTTATCTCAGTTTGGTAATCCAATGCTGACAGCTTAATACTGCCTGTCCTGTGGGTTGGTTCTCTGAGACCACCAATGAGTGAAAGCCCATTTCAAAGCCCATTCATAACAAGTTATAATAGTAATAAACCTAATGTCATCTGGTATTAAAGCTTTGTCTTTATTTATTTTTGATTTTGGGGTCATACTTGGCGATGCTCAGGAATTACTCCTGGCAGGGGGCTATATGGGACCATATGGCATGGCAGGGGACCATATGGGATGCCGGGGATTTTCCCTGGGTTGGCCACGTGCAAGGCAAAATGCCCTCCTTGCTATACTATCATTCCGGCTTCAAGCTTTGTCTCTTTTATCTTCCAAATCACTTAATCTTTCTTCCCTCCCCCTTCCAGTCTGTCTCTCACTTGGGAGTGGGAGCGTTGGACCACGCTCAGCTGTGCTGGGGCTGTTCCTGGCTCTGTGGTCAGGAATGACCCCTGCTGGTGCTCAGGGTGTGGTGCTGGGGAGCAAACCAAGGTGTGCCACATGCAAAGGAAGTGCTTTATCACCTAGTGTCTTGTTTAGGTTTGGTTCTTGGGCCCCACTTGGCAGTGCTCAGAGCTTACTCCCGGCTCTGTATTCTGGGATCACTCCTGATGGGGCTTAGTGGGTCGTATGTGGTGCTGGGGATCAGACCGGGTCAGCCGCATGCAAGGCGAGCTCTCCTTACCCGCTGTGCTGTTGCTCTGGCTCCTGATCTGTCTTTTCCTTAAGATTCAAACAAGTCAGGCATGGATGATAGAGCACTTCCCTGCATGTGGGAGGCTCTGGGTTCAATCCCTGGCACTGCAACAAATCAATCAATCAATCAATCAATAATGGGATTATGTAACTTTAATGCCTTTAGAGATAAGATGGTATCAGAAATGAAACAGAAAAAAAGATGGTATCATACAAGGCCCACTTATTCCATCTTGTTATGTTTATGTGATGCTTTACGTCCTTTTCACGACCTTGCTCTCCTCACCCACCCGCCCTTTCTTTCCCGTATACCCTGGAGTGACTGAGGAATCCAAGTCATTTGTTAGAGTGTCCAGTGCTTGGGATTGGGCCATTACTTCCTCCTGGTGGTGCCCTTCAGGGTCTTCTACCTTGTCTTTCCTTTAAGCTGCTAGTAAGCCCACAGCCTTGCTTAATGGCCAGCTTAGTTCTTCGAGGTAAGAAATCTTGGTTTCCTGCTTTGTCCCCAGAGGCTGGTGCACACCAGTTCGTGCTAAGGCAGACTCATTTGGGTCTCTGCCTGGCCCCTCATTTGGGTCTCTGGCTGTCTCTTTTGGGTCTTTGGCGCCAGTCTCAGCTGCTCTGGCCTCTCCGCGGAGGACTTGAACAGGGGTGAAAGGCTCGCTTCCCCTAGCCACGGGCGCATCATTGTGGAACAGAACCAGCTCTGGGTAGTCATCTGTGACATATCTCTGGGTATTTCCTGCTGCTCAGAATACCGAGTGTAAGACTTGGTCCCAAGAGGACCAAAGAGTGGATTGGGTGGTTAGGAAAGTGGCCAGTGCCAGGGATGAAATCAGGGGCCCAGACCTCGAGGCAGGGGCTATGCCGCTGAGCCCCCTTCCAGGCCAGGAGACACACATCGTCAGTGTTCCCAGCCGCACAGTGCTCTCCATCCTTCTTCCTGGATGCTTTGCAGCCCCTCGGGAGTACAGGAAAGCTAGTTAGTGTCCCTGGGCCGTGTGAAAAAGGCAGCGCCGTGGGTCTGACCCTGCCCTGCCCTCGGAATGGCGCACGCGCTGGGCCTGTCAGTGTCCTACCTGACATTTGTGCTTTTCCCGTAGACCTTGCTCGACCAACAGGAGCTGCTGTGTGGGCAGATCGCTGGCGTTGTCCACTGCGTCGCGGACATTTCTGGCTCTCCGCCCCGCTCTCATTCGTCTGCGGAAGCTGAAGTTCGCTGTGAGGATGGATGGGGACTACCTGTGGGTAAGTGTCAGTGGCAGATTGGGTGCCTGGGCTCTGCTCTGAGGGAGCCGAGTCTTGGTGCCAGGACTGCGGTGCCAAAGCTCAGTCATGGTCTTGATAGATGGTTTGCTGAGGGGACAAGGCTCCATCACGCTCCCGTGGACAGTTCGCCCGTCCCGCTGCCCCACGTGTGTGTCCAGTGTCGCCCACATCCCACACTGCAGGTGCACGTTGTAACAGTCATCTGGGTTCGTGACGTCACTGATGGACCCATGCGACCCATGGCTGGCCCTCCTGTGAGTCGCAGCCAGTCCGTGGGCATTCAGCTTTCTCTGAGGCTGTCTCTGGAAACTTCCCTGGCCTCTCCCCTCTTCCTGGGGACGTGACCCCAAAACTCTGAGACCTTGGTGCGTGTGTGTTTGGTTTCAAAAAGTTATTTCAAGGATATCTTTAAGCCTTTTTTGTTTCATTTCTGAGGGCCACCCCTGGCCTCGGGACCATATGTGGTGCTGGGTCGGCCTCATTCCCTGCTGCACTGTCTCTCTGGGCCCCTTTAGGGGAACTTTTATGCCTCATGACGTAGCTCTCCAGTGCCCCTACCCAGGGCGGAATGTACAGGCGCTGAGCTTACCCTCGGACACTTGCACACATCGCCAGAGAGCCGACGTAGGATGGCATGCGTGGTCTCCTGGGGACTGACATGATGGCGTCTGTGGATCTCCAGGGACCGTCTTGTGTCCCTGTGGCACGGCTCCGAGTCGGGACAGAACTTAGCTCTCACCCCGCTGAGAAGCTCCTTCCTGCCCTCGGCGCCCTTGTTCTGTGCTTCCCCCCAGTTAGTGCAGCCTGTTACGGAGTGTTGGAGGAGCGCGTTAATACATGCGTGTGTCCGCTGGACAGATGCAGTGACCCGCCCGGAGGGACCGCAGGCCACAGCAGTGCTTTCCGAGTTATTGCCAGACAGTGTCCCCTGTCCGGGTGTGGCCCGGCTTCTGATGTCTTCAGGAGGTCCAGGGGTGCCTCAGCAACTTTTTGCAAACCAGCTGGAGGTTCATTGCCAGGGTCTGAGAATGCCGTGTTGTGATGCTGGTCCATGTTGTGATGTCCCGGTGGTGCCCAGGGACCTCCAGGCTGCACCTGTTGGTCAAGGAACCGGCCGGGGACTGAGTCAGAGAGAGGCGCACGCCCAGGGCAGGGGTACCCCACTCCTGTGCTCTCTCCTTTGTATGGACTCATGAGCTGTGTCCATTGGGGCAGCTCAGAGTAGGGAGGCCTGCCAGCTGTCCTCTGTGGGGCTTTTTGTGTGCTTTCCTTGGAGGTATCCGTGGGTGCAGAGTTGCTGGGTCATAGGGGTTCGTGTGGGTTGGTTTTCTGAGAAACGGCCAGACCTTTCCGGCGGGCTCCGCCAGCAGCGCGGTGAGGATGCGTTAGCACGGTGGTGTGGGTCTAATCTTGCCCTTGTGGCTGGGGCTGCTGTGTCACTGCCTCATTGTCTGTCCCCCGTGGTTAATGCTGCTGCCCGCTGCACACACTCTACGGCACTTGGTATAGCTTTCTTTGAGAAACAGCTGCCAGAGCCTTGGCCCGTTTTCAAATTGAGTTTTTAATTTTTATTGAGTTATAGAAGTTAGAGTGTGTGTGTTCTCAAGATAATGCCTCTTTGTCAAATACATATTTTAAAAAATTTTCTTTTTTTATGGTATCACTGTCTGTCTCACTGTCTTCCCGTTCATCATCGATTTGCTCGAGCGGGCCCCAGTAACATCTGCATATGTCCTGTCTCATGCTAGTAGAGCCCAAGGGCATTTGCTTGTTCCAGGAACATAAAGAGCCTCAATCCATTCCGGAATGAGGTCTATAATTGTTACTGGTATTTGGCATATCAAATACAACACGGGTAGCTTGCCAAGCTCTGCCGTGTGGGTAGCATACTCTTGTAGTCATCTCTAAGTCCAGCATTTCTTGATGAACAGCGCGAGCTGCAAGCGGCCGTGCAAGCCGGGCTGTGATAGGCTGGTCTGCTGGGTGGAGTTCTGATGAGAGAGAAGTCCAGATGTGGAAAATGGAGGCCCTCATAGTGGGCCTCAAAAAAATTTTTTATGGTATGCCTCAAAAAAATAAAGGAAAATACTTTTTTGTTGTTGCTGTGTTTTGTTTTGTTTTTTGATTTGGGGCCCTGCTGGAGATTTAACTGGGTCAGCCACATTGAGGTAATGGCCTTCTTTGCTGCACTGTCTGTCCAGCCTGCCGTTAGTTTTCTTAACTGATTTGTTTGGGCGAGTAGAACTTTTTTTTTTTTGCTGGGGCAGGGTGCCACGCCCAGTGGTGCTGGGGTAATTCCTGGGTCTGCTGTGTCAGGCAAGCACCTGACCACTATTCTAACTCTCTAGCCTTAACACCAGAAAATTTCAATTTTAACTAAGATAGAAACATCGATTTTCTCCTAGTATTTTAATCTGTGTCCTGTTACCATGAGGGGAAAACATTCTATGATGTTTCCATAGTGTTTATGGTTTCAGCTCTTAAATATAGTTCTGTACATGAGTGGGATGATTCTCCAGTTTGCTATGAAGTGGAGATCAAGCATTCTGTATTCTTTGAGGAATAAAGTTATTCCAGCACCCTAAGAAAAGGAAAAACATCTCCTTTACCTTGGGGCCTTGCACATCCTTTTCCAAGACTGATGACCAGCTGACTTGAGCCTGTTTCTGGCATCTGTTCTTTTCTGTTGGTACATTTAAGGGTTCTTTTCTTTGTTTTTTTTTTTGGGGGTCACAGCCAGCGATGCTCAGGGGTTACTCCTGGCTCTGCACTCAGGAATTACTCCTGGTGGTGCTCAGGGGACCATCTGGGATGCCGGGAATCAAACCCGGGTCGGCTGCGTGCAAGGCACACGCCCTCCCCGCTGTGCTATCACTCCAGCCCCACATCTAAGGGTTCTTGGAACCAAAAAACAGTAAGACACTTGCCTCACACCCAGCCTACCTCACTTCAGTCCCCAAAACCTCACATGATCCTCTGAACACTGCCACGACTGATCCCTGAGCACAGAGCAAGAATTAAGCCCTGAGCAACTGCCAGATGCAGCCCTAATACCTGCTTTAAAAAATGAATTCTACAGTGTTTTAAAGTCAGATTCTTTTTTTTTTTTTTTTTTTTTTTTTTTGCTTTTTGGGTCACACCCGCGATGCTCAGGGGTTTCTCCTGGCTCTGCACTCAGGAATCACTCCTGGCGGTGCTCGGGGGACCATATGGGATGCCGGGAATCGAACCCTGGCTGGCATGGGCCGGCGCGTGCAAGGCAAACGCCCTACCCGCTGGGCTATCGCTCCGGCCCCTAAAGTCAGATTCTTGAAGTGAGATTATGAAAGTCTTCCAGTCTCTGTCTTTTCCAAAAGTAGAACAGGTGCTCTCTGTTTCCTTGTGGAAAATAGAACAGGTGCTTTCTGTTTCCTTGTGGAAAATAGAACAGGTGCTGTTTCCTGTGCAGTGCTTAAGGCACTCTCTGCTCCTGTGGAATGGATCAGGTGCTCTGTTTCCTGTGCAGTGCTTAAGGCACTCTCTGCTCCTGTGGAATGGATCAGGTGCTCTCTGTTTCCTGTGCAGTGCTTAAGGCACTCTCTGCTCCTGTGGAATGGATCAGGTGCTCTCTGTTTCCTGTGCAGTGCTTAAGGCACCTCTGCTCCTGTGGAATGGATCAGGTGCTCTCTATTTCCTGTGCAGTGCTTAAGGCACTCTCTCTGCTCCTGTGGAATGGATCAGGTGCTCTCTGTTTCCTGTGCAGTACTTAAGGTGCTGTGTTTCCTGTGGAAAATAGAACAGCTGCTCTGTTTCCTAGAACAGGTACTCTCTATTTTCTTGTACAATAGAACAGGAACTTTCTGACATAGACAGTGGTCACCATTGCTCTACTGACCACAACAGACTTGGTTCTACTGACCAGAACAGACATGCTGGACCCTTCCATGGCTCCTGGGGCGGGTGGGCAAGCCATGGGAGCCTGAACCATCAGGAAGCGGGCATTTCTGATTGGGCCCCCTGAGCTGGCACCGAGGTTCCCCCCATGGAGACACTGGCCAGATGCAAGCCAGGGGCAGGTCCGTTCCGAGGGCCAGCGAGGTCTGGTTCTGGAATCCTGATGTTGGGCTGGGCCTGAGGGCCGGGCCACACCTGTCCTGCTGCTCTCCTCCCGCAGGTGCTGGGCTGTGCTGCGGAGCTCCCGGACATCAGCTGCGGGCAGTTCCTGGATTGGCTCATTGGCTACTTCCGCTTCTACAACGGACCCGTTTCTCTGGCTTACCAGGTGTGTGGTGGTGCTGTGGCTCCTGTCGTGACCGCTGGGGGCGCTTGGGGCGCTTGGGGCTTGTGTCTGTCCAGTCTGTGCACAGCCGCCTCTGCCGGGCCTCCTGGAGCCTGCGCTCGTGGGTGGGGAACAAGAGCACCTGGCTGTGAGCCTCTTCCAGCCAGCGTCCTGGGTTTCGGGCAGCGGGGGCAGTGGGTGTGACACTCAGAAGAGACCCTTCCCGTGAGCGCTTCCTGTGGCACGTGGGAACTCGCTGAAGTGACTCTTGGAGAGTCGCCACGTATGGCGTGTTGGCTTTTGCAGAGCCGTCCCTGGGAAGAGCTGGGTGCAGAGTGGGAGGCGGCCATCGAGCGGCTTCTGAGCCACGGCAGCCATCTGGACAGGATCTTCAGCTCCCTGTGGAGCCTGGACCCCACCAAGGTACGTGCTGCGACCACCTGGCCCTCAGGCTGTGTGGGGCAAGAAACCCTGTGGGCCAGCACTGGTCCGTGTCGGGACAGGCACGTGTGCTGCCCGAGAATGGTGTCCTGAGTGGACCGTGTCTGGGGAAATGACAGATGGGTTTTGTGCTCCGAGCCTAGCTGGGGTGGCCTAGCACCTGCCCCCGCCCTGATCCTGAGCCTGGTGGCACATTTCTTCTCCAGAGCTGGGGCTGGAGTGAGGTGGTGCCTTGTGCTCCCCTGTCGGGAACGCCGCCGGGGTCCCCGACAGTGTCAGGACCAAGTTCTCTTCTACCTCCGAGGACGCCAGGAGAACAGATGAAAACTCACGAGTCCAGTGTAGTTCCAAAAATGGCTTTTAATAGTACAAAAGCTCTTCCACAGCACTCCAATATAATGAACAAACTTTAGCTCTGGTCCAAACTTAGACCATACAAAAGAGCCTAAGTCTCCTACCAAAGAGAGAGGATCTCACCCGAGCTGAGTCCCACCCAGAAGAAGGAGCAAAAGGCCAAAGAGCAAAAAGCTAAAAGCCAAAAGCAAAAGGCCCAGGAGCCAAAGTCACAGGAGCCAAAAGCCGAAAGCTAAAAGGCCCAAAAAGGTCAAAAAGTGAAGGGCCCTCAAGTCACTCCCCATGAGGCCTGTGGAAAGGACATTCTGGGTCTGCCCAGCCCGGGGGAACTGGGCGCTCTCAAGGCCCTTTTCTCCCGTGGTGACTGTCCCGGGAGTTTGTCCTTCTCAGCGTCGCAGGCGCCTGGTGCTGGCATTTCAGGAAACAATGTCTGGCTCTGGGTAGGATGGGTGGGGGTGTGGCTAACCTTTGAGCCAGGCCACTTGCACAAGCATTCAGGCTTCCAGAGGCAGCTCATGGAGCCGGCCTCCCCCTCTGCTGCCTGGTGCTTGGTGGTGCTGAGCACTGTCACAGGACACAGGCAGGAAGGCGGCGCAGGCATGCGGAAGAGCTGACCACGTCTCCAACAGGCATCTCCTGCAGGCGGTCCCCAGTTGCTGTGGCCCCACGGAGAAGTGGCAACAGAGTTTCTTATTCTGGTGCAGGGGGCTTCACACTGCAGGTTGTGTGTTCTGCAGGGCAGTTGGCAGGGACTGGGCACTGTCCTGAGGCCACAGCAGAATGAGGTCCAGGCTCTGTAAGTGCGGGGCCAGAGCAATAGCACAGCGGGTAGGGAATTTGCTTGGCACACGGCTGACCCGGGTTCCATCCCGGCATCCCATATGGTTCCCGAACACCGCCAGGAGTAATTCCTGAGTGCAGAGCCAGGAGTAACCCCTGAGTGATGCTGCATGTGATGCAAAAAGCAAAAACAAACAAAACAAAACAAAAAAATAAGTAGGCGCGGGGTTCTCACAGCCCATGGGGCTTTGCGGGTTCAGCTGCCAGCCAGGAAGCAGGCTTGGGCCATTGCTGGCCATTCCTAACAGGAATGGAGGGTCCGTTCCAGCTCTGGTGGTGGGGTAGGGCTTCTGGACACCAGCTCACCCCAGGGATGTGGAGCTGAGAGGTTTGTCTCTGCGGGGGGTGTGTCCCCTGCCTGCGTGTCGGGGGCTGGTATGGTCCCTGGGGAGGCGGGTAGCCGGGTGTGATTGGAGACATTCTCTGTTCATTAAAGAAGGGAGAGTCCCGGGAGGTGCTGAGGGTTTTGATTTCTGTAAAGGGGGCCCAGGCCGAGACACTTGGAGGATGTCTGGGCCAGACGCCAGGAGCTGGTCAGGGCTGTGCCCCCTGGGCCATGCTGCATACCGGGCTGGAGAGGCCTGTGCCTGCCCTGGGCCATGCTGCATACGGGGCTGAAGAGGCCTGTGCCCGCCCTGGGCCATGCTGCATCGGGGCTGGAGAGGCCTGTGCCCGCCCTGGGCCATGCTGCATATGGGGCTGGAGAGGCCTGTGCCCGCCCCTGGGACGGGCTGCTGTGCTTTGGCCTCCCCATTCTCCGGGTCGCAAGCCAGAGCCTCCTACCCGTCCCCTTTGACCCTTTCCCGAGGGTCCTGGGCTGTGCTGGGCTCGACTTGCGGCTTCCAGAGAGGCTCCTGACTCTAAGGATGCAGCCTTTGGCGACGGCCAGCCAAAGGTGGCCGTCGCCACCTTTGGTCACGGCACAGCCCTGACCAGCTCCTGGCGTCTGGCCCAGACATCCTCCAAGTGTCTCAGCCTGGGCCCCCTTTACAGAAATCAAAACCCTCAGCACCTACCCAGGACTCTCCCTTCTTTAATGAGAAGAAGGGAGGTGCCCCAGGTCCACTAGAGGGCCGTGTGGCACCCTGACCCATGGTGAGACTTTGGGGCTCACCTGCCATCTGCCCTGGCCCGCCTCGGCCCTCCATCAGGTGCTGGCTGGCTGCTGAGCTGGGCGCTCTCTCCCCGCAGGTGGAGCCGCTGCTGCTGCTGAAGGCCGCCCCTCATCCTGCAGGCCTGCCAGCACTGCCCGCACGTCCACGCCCGGCTGCATCCTCTACCAGGGCCTGTGAGTGCAGCCGCCTCTTCCCCTGCCCAGTCCGGGGCCGCTTCCGGGAGCTCAGGGAGCGCAAGAATGAGAGCTGGGCCCGTCTTAAGCAGAGTTGGGAAATCGGGACCTGCTGTGACCAGGGAAGGGCGCGGGTGGCGAAAGACGGCTTGAGCATGATTCCTTGCCCTCTGGGGGAGCGCCCTGCCTGCCGCCACACAGTCCCACAGCGCCCTCTCCGTGACATTGGTGCCCACTGCAGGCTCGGCCCTCCGCCATCTCTCTGCTCTGCTTCACGGAGTGGGAGGCCTGAGTGAGCCCACACATAGGAGTGCATAGGCACCCCTCCGGCTTCACGCCCTGAACCTCTGCTCTCCACCGACCCCAATGGGCACCTACAGGGGTGCTCTGAGTGCCTGAACTCGGGGGACACAGGAGCTGCCATGCTGGGTTCTGAACCCATGCTGGCTTCTCTCCCACTCTGAAGGCTTTGCTGGTACTTTTTGCAGGGTGAGGAGGTTACTCTAGTTACTCAGGGGGCCGTTCCATGCTGGGGTGCTGGGGATGAGGGGACCAAGTGGGCTCCCTGCACGCAGAGCCTGTGCTCCTTCCCTGTGGGCCCCTCCCCAGCCCAGGGCTCTTGCCCACCTAGTGTGCTGGCGGGAGTCTTCAGAGCTGTCCCCGCAGCCTGGGTGCGGTTCTGCTCACACTTTCCTGGTTCTGCGTCTCACCCCTAGGGTTGTCAGCACCCAGCTCGCCCCCTCCCTCACGGCCAAGGTCCTGCTGCGCCGCGAGCAGGTATGGTAGAACCGAGCCAGCAGAGTCCCCAGTGGGCCCCGGGCGATGCCATACTGCAGGGTGGGGGTGGCCACTACCCACTGCCTTCCTCTCTCTTGTGTTGGGACCCCAGGCCCGTGGAGGTGGAGGGTTGGTGCGTCTTCCCGGGTGACCAGAGATGCCCCTATGACTCACAGGGCACGGGGAGGCTCCCCTGCCCTTAGGGACAGGCTCAGAGCAAGGCTGTAGGGACAGAGACTCTGGGCTCCGCCTCGGACTCCAGGCGTGCCTGCAGAGGGGCGACCCTGCTCCTAGGAGGCGGCTGCCCCCACCTTCCATCCTTCTCCCTTTACTCCGACCTGGTTTTTCTGAGCATTTGATGAGACAGTTTTAGTTTTGGGGTCACCTGGTGACACTCAGGAGATGTGCCTGGCATGACGCGGGTTCACTCCTTGTGGGGCTCAGGGTCCCGTGTGAATGGCCATACAGCCTGGGACTCCTGTTCCCAGGGGTCTCTGATGCATTTTCCCTGACCTCTTCCTTGAAGGTGAGATTTGTTTTTGGGGTTTGCTGCCACATGTGGCAGTGTTCAGGGACTATATGAGGTGTTGGGGAGAGAACTCCAGTAGGCCGCATACAAGGCAAGTGCCCCCCACCTGTACTAGCACCCTGGCGCCTGAAGGTAGGATTTGAAATGTGGCAAAAGGCTCAGAGAGGAGGCTACATCCGGCAGTGCTCAGCACTGTTCCTGGCGCTGTGCTCAGGACTGACTCCTGGCGGGGCTCTGGATGACCATATGTGGTTTGCCAGCGGACTGGGCGTGGCTGAGCGCACGGCGAGCACTGGACCTCCTGTACTTTTTCTTTCACATATTAACCCAGGATCCTAATGTGTGCTTTAATACCCACATAGTCAGGATATATCATATCTCTTCTGGGCTCATTCTGGCTCCCTGGACGTGATAGTGGCCGTATAGATCAGAACTGCTCTTCCGGGCCACTGTTCGATGGCACCTGCAGGATGACCTTCCTTTTCCTGATCATCCCACGTCCAGGAAGCAGTTCTCTAGAACCCTCTCCTTGGCAAGGCCTATACTCACAGCCTGGTCCTAACTGGGCTACAGAGTGCAAGGTGAACCAGTGTGAGTGTCCGAGGGGAGCTAGTGCAGGGTGCGGGCGTTGCCTGCACACAGACCCCGCCCGGTGTGGCCCCCCGAGCCCAGCTGCCCTATCTCCCATTGTTGAGGGATCGGCGATCGCAGGCCTAAGGCAGGGAAACAAGTCACTCACCTGCGCCCCCTCCAGCTTTATCCGCACAAGGCAGTCCTAGTACTGGCAGCCGCTTACGTCAGTTGTGAGCGGGAAAACAACATTCGCAAGCTCATGGTCTCAAAGTGGAGAAATGCACAGGTTTGAAAAGGTGCCCAGTATTCGCCTGAGATTACGGGATTTTCATTAAAAGAATTTTTTGTCGCAGGTAGGCTAAAAGTCATGTCATTCCGTAGTGTAAGTCATGCTGGCTCAGAGAATCGCCTTCTGGTTTGTTTGTTTTGGTGAGTCCTTTCAGCACCTTTCCACTGAGGGGCTGGAGGGGCTGACGGCATTTGCCTTGGGCATGGAGGACCCCAGCCTTGGCACCCCGTGTGAGCTCCCGGAACAGCCCTGAGCACAGAGCCAGGAGTAAGCCCTGAGCACAGCCAGCGGTGCCCAGGTACCTCATCTCCCACGCAGCTTTTTTTTAAAAAATTTTTTTAAAAATTATTTTATTATGCCACCTTTAGACATACAGTTGCAAGATGCCCATGCTTGAGTTTTGGTTCTACAGTGTTTCAACACCGTCCACCCTCCACCCGTGCACATCTCCCATCACCAATGTCCCCACCTCCCTACCCCTCCCCAGCCCACCTCCATGGCATATTCTGTCTCTCCTTTCTCTCTGTCTCTCCCTCCTGCCTACCTTTCCTACACATGATGGAATGTAGTATGTTCTAGGACATGATTGGTTCCACTAATTTGATGGACCACATCTGGACAGCGAAAATGGCGACTATTATAGTGGGCGAGTCTCATCCAGCTGCTTCTGGGGCCCCCAGAGGTGATGGACCAACACCCAAAACCCATCTTGCCTCCTGGGAACCTCATGGTCTGCTGGGCTAGGGGAGAGCTGAATGCCAGCTCTCCCTGTTGCTTCTGAAGCTCTGTATACTATCTCCCACACAGTTTTTTTAATAAAGCCTATGGCTTGAGATGCCTGGGCTGCTCGCTGGAGGACATTTCCGAACCAGCGACATCCCATGTGCCAGATAGTGTGAGTCGGACCCTTGCCACGAGGTGCCCAGGACCTGCACATGTGGGTCCTCATGGACCCGGTGTGAGCCCGCTAGCAGGGCAGTGACGGCCGAGCCTGTGTTCTTGAAGGTGGGACGTTCTCTGAAGGCATCCGGAGAACAGAACCCACCTGCCGGGGAGGAGCAGAGGACCCGAGCAGGGGTGGCAGCTGCCCCGCTGGCACCGGAGGCCCTGGCCCTCCCGACACAGGCAGGGGGTGCGCGAGCAGCCCAGAGGACAGGGGGCTTGGCTCCTTCTGCTTTGCTCTTGGCATGTGGCGGGCACCAGTGTTCTGGGCATAGCCGTGTTCTTCGCCCAGATGGTACTCGCGCCTTCCTGCTGGCAGGGTGAGGTAAAGAGGGGGCTTCCCCCATGCCAGTGTCTGCCTGCTTATTTCCAGGGACCACCCCAGGAAGGGCTGCACTCCGCGAAGGTGGTGAGTAGGAGGGTGGGGGGGCAGGGGGAGGGGCGGCTCCAGCATGCGTCATGGGAAAGGCCCAGGGCGTCACTGTGCTTAGTTCATGCTCTTGTGAGGCGAAGCCTCCAGAACAGAATCCCAGAGGGAGGGAGAGCTTCCCGTCCCTGCCCCTGCGGCTGCCCTGCCTGGGCAGATCCGGGGGGCTGTCTCGGGAGGCACGGGGAACTCTTCTGGGTCCTTTCATAAGGGCCCCGCCGTCTCCTTCCATGGATGCCCCCTCTCTCCTGGGCTGAGGAGAGCAGCCCTACCACCCTTTCCAGCCTCACCACAGCCATGGGCACTGCAGGGTTCTGGGCACCAGACTGCTGCCCTCTGAGCTGGCCTGTGGGATCGGCCCCGCCCCACCGAGAGCCCTGCCGTGATGCTCTGCCTTCCTAGGCGTGCCTCTCCCCGCCACGTCCACATCGTGCCTGTTTTCCTGACCGAAGCGGAAGTAGCCGGTCTCCAGGATTTCCCCAGGGAGCCAGTGCCCAGGTAAGGGAGCTCCCTGCCTGCCCTGACCATGGTTTAAGGGCCCCGGGGCTGCCCATCCTTCCAGGATGCACCTTCTCCATGCCCTGCCTTAGGAAGAAGCTCCGAGAATGCCAGCCCATAGAGAAGAGGGTGGGTTTCAAGTCCCGGGGCTGGGCCCAGAGATAGCACAGGCGTTAAGGTGCTTGCCTTGCATGCAGCCAAGCGGGTTTGATCCTCCGTGTCACATCTGGTGCCCTGAGCACTGCCGGGTGTGACCTAAAATCTAATTCCCCCCACTGGGTCTCACCAGCTGGTGGTCTTGGTCAAAATCTGCCACCCACTGAGCCTCAAGGGTCTCATCTGCATAACGGACTGGCTGACCTCTCCTTTGGGGTTCATCCTGAGATCTGGACAGTCTCTGTGGCCCCAGAAAAGGCCATGCACGGCGGAGCTCCAGGTGCAGGGGGTGTGCCTGCGCTCTGGGCCATTTTGCCGCACTGCTGAAGCCCCAAGGGCCGGCGTGGCCACCTGTGCCCGCTGTGCTTCACCCTGAGGCCTTCCAGGCTCTGCTCCCAGACACCCCGGCTGTGCTCGTGGCCGTGTGCCCCTCCTCATGTCCCCTCCTGCCTTGGCCGCCAGCTCTCCCGCACCTGCAGCCCCACTCCGGGAGCACTTGGCCCAGCACGGGCCTGAGGGCCCGAGCACCGGTGTCCCTGGAGAGAAGCCTGTCCCGGAGGAGACAGCTGCTGCCCAGCTCAGCGACTCCACGGCCTGCACGCTGGCGACCACCCCCAGCTCTCAGCCCTGGATATGGCTCGGCCCAGTAGGAAGGAGGAGAACAGGCGTATCTGACCTCCAGCCCACGGACGTGCCCAGCACTGCCCAGGACCCAGGGCCTGTGCTCGGCTGCTGCTTGGTCAAGACGTCTGGCTTGTCTAGAGACGAAGGGGAGCAGGGCCTGTCTGAAACCTCCACTCCTCTAGAGGCTCAGGGCCAGCAGCCGTCCTCGGGGCATCTTCCCAGCCCTGGCATGAGCACCCTGGATGCAGGGGGTCCTGCGCCTCAAGGAGCCTGACAGCGGTGACAGTGGCAATCTGGGACCCCAGCCCCTATGACCAGGCTTGAGGGCACGGCCATCGGGGGTCTCTGGCCGCCTGCTCTGGAGCCCCTCTCCCAGAATGGGGCCCTTCCATCCGGGAGCTGCCGGGCCCCTGTACCTGTAGAAGAGCCCCTTCCCGCTGGACATCACGGGCATTTGTCGTCTGCTGAGCCGTTCTCAGGCGCCTGGTGTTGAGACTCAGGGGGCCGGCATGGCTTCCACAAGCTCCACGGACTCGGAAGCCAGTGTCCAGGCAGAGGAAAGTGAGGCAAGGCGGAAGGCCGTACACCCTGGGGGCTGGTGCCCATGCGCCTGTATACGCACTCCGTGAAAGGCCTGGTGCTGGCCCTGCTGGCCTCGGAGCCGCTGCAGGACGATGCAGCGGCCGTCCAGGAGGTGGTAAGTGCACACAACCTCGAGCAGCCCCCACCCCCCCGAACAGCCCCCCCACCCCCACTGTGCACGGCCCCCACCTCCCTGTCTCAGCCCCACCCAGGTCCCTGTATACGCCCCACCGCCAGGTCTCAGCCCTGCCTCCCTCTGTTATGGTCCCTCTTTCCTGGTCCCCGTGTTACAGCCTGCACTCGACCTTCAGTGTACACCTCATGGCCTGGGGTCCCTGTTCACGAGATCACAGCAGTTTCTGCTGCCTGGGGATAGGAAGGCATGGGTCAGCAGAGGGAGTCCCGCACCCAGGGCACCCGTGTTCTCTCCTTCCTCTCCTCCCGGTCCTGGTGGAAGAGGGATCTGATGGGGCGGAAGGGCAGGCGGCACCCAGTCGGTGCAGGTCACCAGGCAGTGCCCGTGCCCTGCCGCTCCAGCTCCCTCTTTTTGGCGCTGCTGGTGTCTCGTGCAGGCTGAGTTGGAGTCACGGCTTTGGGAATTGCGCCCGGGTCCTGTGCAGCCTCCAGGCCTAGACGATGTGGGGTGCAGCTCCTGGGGTGCAGCTCCCGTGTGCACGGGCACGACCCTTGTGCCCTGCCAGCTCCACCTTCCTCCCTAGCCCAGGGGCTGTGCTACCGCCTGCGGGTTTTCTGGAGGCCTCACAGTTCTCACCCCTGCCCTGCTCCTATCTAGTATTCCTCGCCGGCAGGCCCCAAGTGGCTGAAATACTCCGGCTCCTGAGGCCCCTCTGAAGCATCTGCATCTTCCTCACTCCAGCTGAAGCAAACTGGGGCCTCAGCCCTGCTGGAGGGCTGGTTGCTATAGTAACAGCCTCTCAAGAGCCAGTCCAGCAGGATGGAATTGCTGCAGGGCTGGTGGTGTCCTGGGGCCGCCTCGTTCCTTCTTCAGCCCTTGTTATTCTAAGCCCGTCTTATTAGCATGCCTGGCTGAGCCCTCCCTAAGGGAGCCGGTCACCTTGGGCTCGGAGGCCAGCAGGTGGATGCAGACCCCAGTAAGATCCTGCCCATCCAGGCCTGTCTCCAGGCCTTCGTCCTGCCCAAAGACCCCACAGCCCTGCAGCGTCCCGTACCAGTACACGGCCGCCCCCTGGGGGCTGGTGTTGGGAGTGCAGTAAAGCGTGGGCGCAAGCCCTCTCCTGCCTTTCCCCAAGGGAGGGAGGGACCCCAGCAGCGGGGGCTCCCGGGACAGGGGAGCAGATTCAGGCGTGTTGTGGCTCTGATCACTCCATCACAGCTGTGGTCTCTGCTGGGCACGTGTCCTAAAGCCCATCGGACTAGTTAGAGCAGAGCAGGGAGCCCGTGAACATCAGGGCCTATTCCTGTGCCGAGGGTGATGGGCTGGAGTGTGGCTTGTTCTTACCTCGGCCCATTGCCCTGAGCCACGGCTCTGGTGGGAAGGTGAAGGTGACTGCTGCCTTCTGCGGACGTGCCCCAGGTGTCCTCCGTGGTGCTCGGTGTCTGGTGGGGCGCAGGCAAGAACCCAACATTAACGGGAGGACGCAGACCAGTCTTTGCCAGGAAAAGATGGCTCGTGTCTCACCTTTGCAGCCCCTGGGAGCAGGGCCTGTTGCACAGAGGCTGTTGCGTAATTGGAGGGATCATTTGTTGCCTTCTGCGCTGCATGCATGCAAAGTACTTGACCTTGTTTCCCTCCAGACCGCTGCTGTGTCTGGAACAAGGCCCCAGTGGAATGCTAAGCCAGGGTTCAGGCGTGGCGCGTGCATCTGCCTCTGGAAGGACCCTGTGGATGAGTTGCACGTGACCCAGGCGCTCTGTGACTCTGACATGTCATCTTCCAGCCCATCAGCGTCCTTTTCCTTTGGTTTGCTGAGGGCAGGCAGCAGGGCTGGATGGTGCAGGGCCAGAGCAGCCAGGAGAGGAGCCAAGTGGAGGAAGAGGCCCCACCAGGGGGCAGCATAGAGCCAGCGAGCCCCAGTGGTGGCACTGACCTTCAGGCCAGGCTCCGGTCCGATGCTCATGACTCACTGGGGAGGCCGGAGGTCAGTGCTTGTTAGCAAAGAGCTCCATGAACAAGCGTAGAACTGCTCTGTCATTTCTTCCACACATCACGGGCTCGGTTGCCGTGCAAGCCCCTGACCTTGCTCTGGATGGGGCAGCCAGCGGGTGCAGGCATTGGCCGGCTTCCATGTCCTGAAACCGCTCTGAGCATCCCTGTACAGTGACTGTGTCAGGCCCCCAAGACACGCACGTGTGTGTGTGTGTGAGTGTGTGTGTGTGTGTGTGTGTGTGTGTGTGTGTGTGTGCCAGCGCGGCGCCTGGGTTATTCCCAGGCTCTGCTTAGGGATCACTCCTGGCAGGGCTTGGGGAACCACACGTGGTGGCAACAATGGACCGGGGCCTCTGGTGCCCAGCCTGTCGAGGTTGCTCTGGCTCAAGGTAGGCTCACTTTTTTTTTTTTTTTTTTTTTTTTTGCATTTTTGGGGCACATCCGGCTATGCTATGCTCAGGGACTACTCCTGGCGCGGTACTCAGGAATTACTCCTGGCAGTGCTCGGGGACCATCTGGGATGCCGGGGGATCAAACTCGGCTCAGCTGAGTGCAAGGCAAACGCCCTGCCTGCTGTGCTATCGCTCTGGCCCCTGGCTGCCTTCCAAGGTGAAGAAGCAGCAGGTGTTTTCCGCCTTGCACAGCTCTCCCGTTCTGCTTTTCTACGAAAAGCAGCCCAGCACGATGGAATTAAGTGTGGACTGTGCTACTGTGCTCTGGGGCAGCGGACGCGCCAAATCGAACATAGAATTTTTAAAATCGTGTTGCATTTGTCTTCAGTTTTCCAGCCATGTAATTTTAAATATCCACTTTTTTTTTTTTTTTTTGCTTTTTTGGGTCACACCCGGCAATGCTCAGGGGTTTCTCCTGGCTATGCACTCAGGAATCACTCCTGGCGTTGCTCGGGGGACCATATGGGATGCCGGGATCGAACCCAGGGCGACATGGGCCGGCCCTGTGCAAGGCAAACGCCCTACCCGCTGGGCTGTCACTCCAGCTCCTAAATATCCACTTCTGTTTCTTTTTTTTTTTTCTTTCCTGGTTTTGGTGCCGTAACAGGTTGCACTCAAGGGCTACTCCCCTCTGGGTTGGGGGCTCAGAAGACCAGGAAGTGCCAGGATCAACCCCGTGTGTCCTGCATGCAAAGCCTGTGCTCAGCCCAGTGAGCCCCCTTGCACCCCCCCAAATTTCTGAGATTTCATATAAAAACACCAAGACCATTTTAGCTCGGGCTATGCCAAAAAAAAAAAGAATCTGCATAAAATATTGGACTTTTTTCTGAGCCCTGGTTTGCTGGCCTCGGTTTGTATGAAAGCACTTTGTTACCAGAACAAACTGTTTGCTTGGCATTTCCCATCACAACTTGCAGGAATTCTTTCTGGGTTCAAGTTTGGCAGAAGGCTCCAGAAGCAGAGCTTGGACTGGTTTGGGCATGGCTTGCTCTCTGGTCTCACCCTCCTTTCCTCTGGGCGCTGACCTGGGAGGGGACCAGTGGCTCTAGCTGACTCCTGGGGGCCAGAATGACTCTCCCAGCGAAGCTGTGGTGTGGCGTGGCGGCACATGTCCGTGTGGCGTCTGTGCGTGCACATGTGTGTTCAGAGAGGAGCTGGTGCTTGGGCTGTGCCAGTGTCTCCACCACGACTAGCCACTCTGGTCACTGTGTGCCCTCCCTTCACACCGGGCGTCCCCACCATCGTGTTTGCGTACCTCCTGGGAGGAGCAGAGCCCTGCCCAGCGCTGGAGGAGGGGAGGCAAGCTCGGCAGAGAGAACCCAGGCCCCGCCAGCTGCTTAGGGCCCCACGGTTCCAGAGAGAGGAAGTCACCCTCCATCCACTGCCCAAAATAATGCTTCTGCCTGTCCCAGGGAACATTCCGTGTGCAGCTCCGCACCCTGCATCTGCACCCGCCCTCGCACACCACTGGGAGCGGGCAGCCCACAGCCCCGTCCTCTGCCTCTGTCTGCCCCTGTGAGCTGCCTCACAACATCGTGTCCCCTTCCCCGACTCTCTACAAGCTGCTGCCCTGTGGGTAGCGCCTGAGTCGACAGGTGTCAGGTTTTGAAAGTGAGGGAGGGAAGGAGGGGATAGTTTTCTGGGCTGAGGCGCAGGCGCTGCATGCAGGAAGCTGTGTTCGGTCCCCAGCACCGCATGTCCCGGAAGACTGCCGGGAGTGAGCACTGAGCCGAGAGGTGCTCTGGAGCACTGCTGCATGTGGCCCCAGATGATAGCAAAGAGCTGAGCACAGAAAACAGCGGTTGGTCAGCCCAGAATCCCTCCCCTGGGAGGCACCTGCTGCCCAGGACAGGCCCCCAAGGACAGTGTCACCCCTAATCCATCGTTTGGTTAGGACGGTGGGTATGGTACTGACCTGGCACACACCCAACCTGGGTGCCATCTTCGGCATCCTGTATCGTCCTCAGAGCACCACCGGAGTAATTCCTAGCACTGCTGGGTGTGTCCCGAAACCAAATATATAAATATTTCAATATGTGTGTATGTATATATACACACACTTATATAGGTATGGATAAGTGAGTGTGTATATATATGATATATACATATATAAAATTGCATGTATAGCTACATACACACAGTTCACAGGCTGGAAGAGCTAGTACAGTGGTAGGGCGCGGGCTTGGCACACAGCTGACCTAGGTCCTGACATCCCTTAAGGTCCCCTGAGCATGACCAGAAGTGATCCCTGAGCGCAGAGGCAAGAGTAAGCCCCAAGCACTGCTGGGCATAGCCTAGGAAATCAAAATTTGAAAAAGATCATTCGTGTAGTCCGGGTCTGTGGCCTGCTGAGCCCACTGCTCTCCCTCGCCCCTTCAGTATCACAGTAGCCTGGCGTCGCTGAATGGGCTGGAGGTCCACCTGAGGGAGACGCTGCCTGTAGCCAGGACAGCCGCCGCAGGCAGAGCCTACAACTTCGCGCACTACGACCGTGTTCAGAACGTGCTGACAGGTAAGGCCGGCGGGGGCGCCCCTAGCGGTGGGTGGCGGTCAGGGCAGCGGGGCCCCTGCTGCTGGGGCTCTGCCCAGAGCTGCCTGATGCAGCCCCGGAGACTGTTGTGAGCGAGCGCGGGTCCCGCTGAGTTTAGAATCTCTTGGCAAGCGCCTCCTTGCTCATTTGTCTTTTTTTCGGGTGGTTTCCTCCAACATTGTGAGGAGCACGCACATGTTCACTTGTCGGTGGTACGGGTCTGCAGAGCCCAGGAGGGGTGCGGCCTCCCGGCGCTGGGTGGGAGGGGGGCACCCACTGCTCACAGCTCCTGTGTCCTCGCCCCGAAGCCAGCCAGCTGCAGGCAGCCACCCCCCCAGGACCGCCGCTTCCTCCAGGCTGTCAGCCTGATGCACTCCGACTTGCCCAGCTCCCTGCACTGTCGGAGATTACCATGAGGTGAGCGTGGCCGAGCCCTTCCGCGTGGAGCTGCCCTGGGGCCCCGGGTGTGCGGGTCCCAACTCAGCAGAGAACATTCCGGCCACCTTCGCGTCCTTCTGCCCTCGGAGGCTCTCCCGTGTCTGGGACCTTCAGAGCCCAGCATAGCATCACGGCCTGACACTCGGGGCTTGTGTGTGACTGGCACAGCATGGAGGGGCGCTGTCCCCCCGCTTTCTCCCAGGCTCCCCGCGGGACCCTGTCACATAGTCGGAGTCTGGGACTCCTGGTTTGCTGGTGTTTGGGCTTTTCTGTCACGTGTCAGCATGGATGCTGAGTTTTCTCAGTCGCATTGTGTCTCCAGAACAAGAACGGGCTAACGCACTCCTGGGTGACTTCCACTCTGAACCTCATTGGCCTGTTGACCCATCAAGCCTGGGAAGGCTGTCACTGATGTTTGGGTTTGGGTTTTAGGCCACATTCAGCCATGCTCGGGACTTAGTCCTGGCTCTGTGCTCAGGGTCACTCCTGGCTCTGTGCTCAGGGTCACTCCTGGCTCTGTGCTCAGGGTCACTCCCAGCTCTGTGCTCAGGGCTCACTCCTGGCTCTGTGCTCAGGGTCACTCCCGGCTCTGTGCTCAGGGTCACTCCTGGCTCTGTGCTCAGGGTCACCCCTGGCTCTGTGCTCAGGGTCACCCCTGGCTCTGTGCTCAGGGTCACTCCCGGCTCTGTGCTCAGGGTCACTCCTGGCTCTGTGCTCAGGGTCACTCCTGGCTCTGTGTTCAGGGTCACCCCAGCTCTGTGCTCAGGGTCACTCCTGGCTCTGTGCTCAGGGCTCACTCCTGGCTCTGTGCTCAGGGTCACTCTTGGCTCTGTGCTCAGGGTCACTCCCTGGCTCTGTGCTCAGGGATCACTCCCGGCTCTGTGCTCAGGGTCACCCCAGCTCTGTGCTCAGGGCTCACTCCTGGCTCTGTGCTCAGGGTCACTCCTGGCTCTGTGCTCAGGGTCACTCCTGGCTCTGTGCTCAGGGTTCACTCCTGACATACTCTGCCAAGATTGAACCCCAGCTCAGCTGTGTGCAAGGCAAGGCCCTACCCACTGCACTATACTGCTCTGGCCCACTGGCTCTAACTGATGTGGTTGTGTGTATATAGTGTGGTATGTGTGCATATATAGTTTGTGTGGTTGTGTGTATGTGTGGCGTGTATGTGGTATATGCAATGTTATGTAGTGTATGTGGTTGTGTGCCTGTACTGTGTAGTATGTGGTTGTGTGTATAGTGTGCATGTGTGTGGTTGTATGTGTATGTAGCCTGTTTAGTGTGTGTAGTTCTGTATATGTAGTGTGTATAGTATATGCGGTTTTGTTTACAGTGTGTGGTATGTGTATATGTGGTGTATGTAGTATGTGTGGTGTGTGGTATATGCTGTATAGTGTGTGGTGTGGGTGTGTGTATGTGTAGTTTATGTAGTGTGTGGTTGTGTGTATGGTATATGTGGTATGTGTATTATGTGTAGTGTGGTTGTGTGTGTATTGTGTGTGTGTGTCCACCCCAGCTTTTGGTGCGTGTGAGTGCATGTGGCAGCTCCCTTATTCTGGGGATTGAGGACTGTTGCCTTGTCCCCTTTACAGAGGGGAGCAGTGGCTTCATAACAGCCTCAAGACTCAGGCAGGGGCCGGAGCGATAGCCCAGCGGGAGGGCATTTGCCTTGGACACAGCCGACCCGGGTTCGATCCCCCGGCATCCCATATGTTCCCCTGAGCACCACCAGGAGTAATTCCTGAGTGCAGAGCTAAGAGTAACCCCTGAACATCATCTCCAGGTATGACCCTGAAAGCATAAAAAAAAAAAAAAAGACTCAGGCACCGGGTACCCTCCACATCCGGGCCACAGCGCCCCTGGTGTGTGCTGACAGGCCCTGCGGTGGCAGAACCAGAGAAGCCAGAGCCAGCCAGGGGCCTCCTGTGTCCTTGTGGGGGGGGAGTCCGGGTGGCTCCCGACCTCAAGTTGTTGGCCTGGATTTTGGGGGCTGGGTACCTGGCCCTGGAGTCAGCCCCTGCAGGTGGCTGCCCTCTGGCCTCCCGCTCCTCCCCTGCCACACGGAAGCACCCCTGACTGTTGGGCTACGTGCGGCTTCAGCTGGGCACCCCAGGAGTACATGCACAGCGCAGCCCGTCAGCCGCCCTTCACTCACTGGCTCCTTCACTGACCAGTACAACTTCAGGCTCGGGCAGAGCCAGCGTCCATCGGAGGGAGCAGCCCGCCCCTGGCCCTGGAGCCTGAAATGGGCGGGCATGAGTAAAGCCCCCCAGCCATGACCACTGCTCCCCTCTGTGTGCCAGCACCTGGCACAGGCCCGACTCGGCCCCATGTGTCTCTCTCCCTCCAACAGAAACGCCTCCACGGCTGTGTCGCCTGCTGCAGCCCCGCACAGGAAACCTACTTCCAGCCGCTGGCGGTGGCCGCCCGGAGCTCCGCTTCCCCAGCGCACAGGACAGCGCCTTCAGCCTCCCGGGGCAAGGCCAGGCAGCGGCTGCTGAAGCACGGGGTGAACTTACTGTGAGCCGCTGTGGCACCGCGGCCTTAGCGGCCCCCGGATGCCCGTGGTGTGGGGATGGAAGCAGAGTGGAGAGTTTGTTCCTCCAGGGGGCTTCTGGGGCCGCGAGGGCCCCTTCTCGGTACAGGGTAAGGGGCACTGCTCAGGGGCGGCGTGGGCACAGGAAAGGCACCCGGCTTCCACCAAAGAGGCTGGGAGTGCACACACTTGTCCCAGGGAGCCTGGGTCACCAGGGCCGGCCATTCCCTCCTGGCCAGCCCTTACCAGCCCCACGACTTCCCGGCCAGTGGCTCTCCTGGGGCCTCATTAATTAGTGCTGAGTCTAACCTGCAAGGGGGTGGCCTGGGCAGGGGCGATCCCCGCTGTAAGGGTATTAGCTGACCGCGATGTCCCTCCGCCTCTCTGGTGACTGTCCAGGAGCCTCCTGGGAGGTGGGGCTGCTTCAGGCTGGGAAACACCTCCTGGGGTTCTGGGCGTCCCCAGCACCTCAGGAAACCTTCGGGAACCAGACTCAGCTCTGGGGTCTGGGGTTGAATCCTCCCATGGGGGCGAGTCCTGAGAACACAGAAGGGCTCGTCCTGGTGGGACCCCTCAGGGCTGGTCCCCACCTCGTGCCTTCATGGAACTTGGGGCCGACAGCAGAACCGTGCTTGTCTGTGGTGGAGTGTCAGGGCAACTGGCGGCCTCTGGCGCCCCTGACACAGCAGAGCCCCACCACCCCCACCCCGGAGGGTGGTGCTGGACTCCTGCGCTGCTGACCATTTCCCTTTGGGAACCGCTCTAGCAGCATCTCATGTCAGCAGACCAGTGACCGGTGATGTCTGTTTCTCGAAACAAGTTTAAAGGCTAAAAATAAAACGGCCAAAGATGCTGAAAGTCCCAAGTGACAGAGCTAGTGACACAGTTGTGCAGGGCTCCGAAGAGGGTGGCCTGGTGTCTTGGGGGGCATGAGGCGGTGGCCTGGCGCCTTGGGGGCATGAGGCGGTGGCCTGGCCTCTTAAGGGCATGAGGCGGTGGCCTGGCGCTCTAGGGGCATGAGGCGGTGGCCTGGCATCTTGGAGAGCATGAGGCGGTGGCCTGGCATCTTGGGGGGGCATGAGGCGGTGGCCTGGCGTCTTAGGGGCATGAGGCGGTGGCCTGGCATCTTGGGGAGCATGAGGCGGTGGCCTGGCTTCTTGGGGGGCATGAGGCAGTGGCCTGGCGTCTTGGGGGCATGAGATGGTGGCCTGGCGTCTTGGGGAGAATGAGGCAGTGGCCTGGCGTCTTAGGGGGGGCATGAGGCGGTGGCCTGGCATCTTGGGGCATGAGGTGGTTGACTGGCATCTTGGGGCACTACTCTCCTTTCCAAGCTGGCGCAGCAGGGGGACACTGTAGAGTCCATTTCCACCAAGGTGGCGGCTGCACTCCACATATCCTATTGCCTCCCTCTACCCGGGATGCGCCGCTGTGGGCTGCCCCAAGAGCGTCATGGTCCCTAAGGAAGGATGCTCACAGCCCCTCGCCCCGCATCTCTGTATAGGCTGTGTGAGGGGTCCGTGGATGGGTGGGTGGGATGAGGCGACCTGAATCTGTCCTGTTCCCCGGGCCGACATTTGGTGAGCCATGTCAGCGGACAAGGTGAACGTGAGGAGAAACTGCTGGCCGGGGCCGGCATCTCACACCAAGCCTTCGCCTCTCCTGGTTCCACTTTGAAAACAGAGCAAGAGTACGGTGGGCGGGGCATTGGTCTTGAGTGCGGCACACCCAGAGTCAATCTCTGGTGTCCCGTATGGTCTCTGGTGCTCCGCCAGGAGTGCTCCCAGAGCGCAGGCAGGAGTAAGCCCTGAGCATCACCAGCTGTGGGCAACCCCAAAAAAAAATTTGGATAGAGCCAGACAAATGGCACAGGGGATGAGGTGCTTGCCTTGCATCGTCAGACCCAGCTTTGAACCCCAGCACTGCACATGGTCCTCCAAGCACTGTCAGGGATTACTCCTGAGCACAGAGTCAAGAATAGCCTCTGAGCATTGTCTCAGAGGTCCCAAAGCCCATAACCTCCCCAAAGTTCCCTCAATAAAAATGAGTTTTCTTGGCCCTTAAACTCTCAATGGTCCCAGTGGAAACCTGGTTCCTGACCTAAGCCAGCTACCCAGGAGTTGGTAGAGGTGCCAGCCCTGCCCCGGTCTCTGAGGGCCTGAGTGTTTATAAGACTGATTGGTCCTCTGGTTCCTGAGTCCGGTCCTGCGGTAGGAACAGGATTGGGCTGGATATAGGCATGCTAAGGTTTCCTCGAAAGCTCAGCAGAGAACTGTGGAAGTTCCTGTTAAAAGGTCAGTGGGGCTGGAGAGGACAGCAGGGAGGGCATTGGCCTTGCATGCAGATAACCCAGGCCTGAGCCCTGGTACCACATACAGTTCCCAGAGCCCCACCGAGAGTCAAGGCAGTCCCAATGGTGTTCAGGGCCAACGTAAGCCCTGAACACATTGGGAGGGACCCCAAAACCAATAAAGTGCCAATCACCACAGAGATCAGTTAGGTGACCTGTGTCCTGTCCACCAGTATGCGGGCACGACCTCACTGCCCTGAGCACATCTCCCCATGACTGTCTCTGGTTGAGGGCTGGCTCGGAGGCTCCCAGCCCAATCGTGCAGACTTTGGGGAGATGATACCTGCCAGGTGACCCAGAGTAGCCAACTCGGGCCCCAAGCTGATCTGGACACTCCCAAGGTAGAAGGTGGGGAGGGCGCCCCTTTCTCACCTCAGCACTGGGGTGTGAATTGCTTTAGTAATTGCTGCTTGGCCGTCACACCTCAGGGAGGGTGAGAACCAGCAGGGCCCTGACTGCAGCTCCAGGCTCCCGCAGACACGCCTGCCCACTGCCCAGCCAGGGGCCCACACGGTCCCTCTTGGGGGCTTCTCCCCAGCACCCCTCCCAGCTCCCCTCCCAGCCCACACAGTCTCCGAAACCCTGGGCAGCAAGGACCCCTCGGCACCAGTGGGCGATGCCCCTAAGATGACACACCGCTTTGCCACTTTGTCCTGATCTTTTATTTCTCTGCTGTCACTCCACCGCGTCCCACCAGGGCAGGGGACCTGCAAGGCGGCTGTTTCTGTAAACCTGCACGCACAGAGGCCGTGCACCTCGGTGACCAGTAGCCAGGCGCACAAGGGGTGGGAGGACTCCGGGAGTAGGGGAAACGCCTCCCCTCTCGGGGGACGCCGCTGGGGAGGTCTGTGAGCAGGCCTCTGCGGTTTTGCTTGTGTTCCTGGCTCACTCACTGGCTGCTTCGCTGGGTTCACATCTGATTGCTACTGGCTGCCATGACCAGAGTTCACCTGGCCAGGCGTCGCCAGCCCCAGCTTTCAGACCCCACCCTGCCTGGGCCACGGGTCTGCAGCAGCCTCAGCCGTGCGGCCCCCTGAAGCCACCGACAGGACACCATGGCTGGGATCGGCGCGGCCAGACAGGGGAGCCCACACCTGAGGCGCAGGTCCGGGGGACTGTGGGGGCGTAAACCCCCTCATTCATGCACCAGCTGGGGCGCAGTCACCTGGCACTTCGCCCGGGAGCCCGTGCTCCTTCCCCGGCTCTGGGCCCAGCACCTGGATGATAATGCAGGGACAGTGGGAAATCACAGGCGACAGGACCTCAGGGCGTCACGGACACTTGGCTCAGAACTCAGGGGCCAAAGAGGGAAGGGGATGTCTACGGACATCCTCAGAACAGCGGGACGGGGGTCCTGCAGGCCGGACAGGACGCCCCTGCAGGGCTCCCTGCAGGCTGAAGCTGATCTGGGGGAGCCCCACCCAGCCCCTGAGACTACCAGCCCTGGCAGTGCCCCAGAGAAGCCACAGGACGCGGGTCTCTGTCCTCAGGGGTCTGACGCAGGGTAGGGACCCCGTCTGGTGGTGGACAGGCTGAGCCGTAGCCTCACAAAGACCAGGGCAAGTTTGACTTCGCTGCGTGCCGGGCCCAGACAGCTGACCACTGGGGGATGGTAATACAGCGTCAAACAGCTGCGCAGGCGACACCCTTTGGGCCTAAGGGACTCGCCCACCTGCAGCGTGCGGAAGGGACAAAAGGCCAAGGCAATGGAAGCGAAAAGTTCTCCGCTGACAATCACCAAAGGGAAGAGGGCGCAGGGCCAACGCGACAGTTTACCAAAATAGAAAAAATAAAAACGGGGCCTGGCCACGGCCTCCCGCCGTTGGAGGCAGCGCTCTGGGCTGGGCCGCGGAACCCCGGTGGGCTGCCCCTTGCTGCGCGGCCGGCCTCGGCCCCGCCTCCCAGACTCCTGGACTCCACCGTCGGTCGCCAGCTCATCGTCCAGGGGCAAAGATGAAGTCCAGCGCCTGCCGCTCGGCCGCGGCCACGTTGGGGTGCCACAGGTCCACCATGAAGACCACCCGCGGGCCCTCGTCCGCAGAACCTGGTGGGGAGGAGAGGAGAGGCAGTTCACGCTGCCCGATAGCCCAGGCGGCCAGCACGGCCCAGGGCAAGGGAGGTAGGGGGTTTCCTTACACCGAGCCGCAGGGAGGAGCAGGCAGGCAGAGGGAAGGCGGAAGGCGCAACTGTAGCAGCGATGGGCTGGGTCTGGGGGCTTTTATGCCGCCCCCCAGAACTCGTGCCGCTTGTGCCAGGCCCCGCCCAGCTCAGCCAACACCCAGAAGAACGGAAGGGGGTGGGTCTCCCGCTGGGGGCGGAGTTTCAGGCCTTGCTCACCTCCGTGCAGCGCTGTGTGCAGGAAGGAGTCATCGAAGAGCAGACAGCGACCCTCGGCCCAGCACTGGGGCTCGCCCCTACCACCAGCTCGCAGCCGCTTGGCGTCTTCAGGCCTGTGGGGGTGAGGGGGACAGCAGTGGAGAGAATGGATGGAGGCCAGAGGGGAGGTACCTGCTGGGGTCCCCCAGAGCCCCGGGACACACAGAAGTGAGTAGCGCCGGGCTCTGCTCCTGTGCCGAACTGCCCACCCCAGGTGGACCCGGCTGGGCAGCTGGGCCTCCTGAAACCCCAGGTCTGTGCGGTCGTTTCAGGGGAGCTGAAGGATGCTCAGGTCCCCCACCTTTGTGTTCCAACCTTTTGGGCCCCCAAGCATGCTCCCAAGTACCTTCTGGTAAACTTGAGGACCGGGAGGTACAGGTACCCTAAGGGCATGTCAGCTCCTGCGTCAAAGCATTCCAGGGCTTGTGGGGGCTTGCGCTGTGGTGCTGAGCCCAGGAGGGGGAGCAGGGGATTCCCATCTCACATCTAGGGGGTCCCTTCAAATAACTGCCCCCTCCCCCACCCGGCACCCTGAATGACTGCAGAGACATTACAACAACAAGCAAACCGAGACAGCCCATGGCTCTGGGGAAGGGAGGAAGCTGGGTGGGCAGGGGTGGTTCTGGGGCTGTCTGGCTTCCAGGTCATGTGCCTTGGGCGCCCCATCCCACTTCCGTGGCCAACAAGAGTGGCTTCCAGTGACCAGAGAGCCACAGCATGGTTTTTTTTTCTGGTCTTTTGGGCCACACACAGAGGTGCTCAGGACTTATTCTTGGCTCTGCACAATGGGATGCCGGGATCGAACCCCAGTCAACTGCATGTAAGGCAAACGCCCTACCCACTGTTTATCGCTCCGGGCCCATCATGGCATTTTTTATGGTTGCAGGGGCTACCTCCTTTGGTGTTGCAGGGGGAGGGGGGAGGCGAGGGACCCAGAACCTCAGACAAGCGATGCTGAGACCATACAAGCCCACCTGAGTCCCCACCCACCCCTGTGAGTCAATCCACAGCCAGTGGGGCGGGGCATTAGTGTGTCTTTTGTCCTGGGCTCCCACTCTGGTGCTCAGAGGCGCCACCTGGCTCAGTGCTCAGGGGTCATACACTGCCCAGGATGGAGTCAGGTAGGGCCTCCAGCCGGCAAAGCTCTGTGGCTCAGTCGAAGTATGTGGGAGCCCAATATCCGGTCCCTGCATCCCTGGGGCCCCCATCACAGAGCTGGGCGTGACCTCAGAGCCTCGCCAAGGTGTGGCCCAAACTCCCACTCCCTCCCCTAAATAAAAGGCTCCCATCTCTCCAAGCCGCTGAATGCTCCACTACAGGGCAGCACCAGTTTCCTCTGGCCCCACGTTCTGAACCTGCTACCCGTGTCCACCAGGCCTGTGGATGGCCACCAACCCGCTGAGCTCGTGGAACCAGCCTACACCTCAGCAGAGGTCGGGATGGCCCCCAGGCTGCGAGTGGGCTCAGGGCTGCCACTCTGCCCCCAGAAACAAAGGACAGGGTGGGAGATGGAAGAGAAAAGGCTGCAGGTACGGGATAGGCAGGTGAGCAAACCTCTGGCCCTGATCAGCCAGCGAGGCCCCGCGATGGGGACAGAGATGCGAGAGGACACGGTCCTGCTCCCGGAGCTGAGCACACAGGAGGTGCTTGTGTGTTTGTTGCTTTTGCAGTGAGGGCTACCTCAGCCCCCGGTCCAAGGCACGGTGAGACGGGCCCTGCCTTCGGGCACCCAAAGCACACACCTTACCACTGCCACCACCCCGCTGGAATCTGCCTGAAGTGAACAGAAAATGCCCCCAGTTGCACCAAAGACTTGTAATGACCCCCACCCCCACCCCCGCAGTCCAGAGACCCACCAGGGCCCGGGAGACCATTCCGTCACAGCTCAGACAGGTGGGTGAGGACCTGGAGTACAGCAGGAGCGACCCCTGAGCACTGCCTGGGGAGGCCCCCAAAACTGGCCCAGGGACAGATGCCACTCGGCGGTAGAGCTCTGGCCTCTCAGAAGGGAACCCCAGTACCAAGGAGGGCCAGAAGCGAATGTGGCAGTGCCAGTGCCCAGAACAGGGACGTGGCAGAGGTGGGGCCTCCCCGCCTCCCGCTGTGTCAACACAGAACTGCCACGTGTCATGTACAGATACACGCTCCTCCCAGGGGACAGGAGCAGGGAGAGAAAGCACCAAACCAATCTGGTCACAGCCCCGAGCGAGTCTGAGGACGGCAGCAGGGGGTCCCGGGCGCAGGTGTCTAGCAGGACTGAAAAGGGAGATAGAGCAGGCTGGAGTGATAGTGCAGAGGTCAGAGAGTTGGCCTCAGGCGCGGCTGACCCGGGTTCGATCCCCAGCATCCCATATGGCCCCAAGCACTGCCAGGAGTAATTCCTGAGTGCAGAGCCAGGAGTAACCCCTGAGCATCGCTGGTGTGACCCAGAAACAAAAGGTGGGGGGAGATGTGGAACTAAATGAAGGTGTGTGGGTGTCACAAACAGCAAATGCATACACGGTACAGACGGTAGACACACATGGCACAGACGCACACGTGTGGCAGACATGCACACACAGAGAACAGATGCACACAGCATATACACACAGCACAGACATAGACACACACAGCAAATACAACAGACACACACACACACACCAGACGCAGGCACTGTTCCACGGGGGCAGACCCTTGCCTTTCTGCTCCAGACCTCCTACTCCCCCGGAGTTCTACGGCAGCCGTCAGTGCCTACACACACATCACTCAGAAGCGTCAGGACACGGGCAAGGAGACCGCGCGCAGAGCAGAGCGAGGTGCCCGGGCTACCCGCCCCTCTGCAGCGAGCTCCCCCCTACCTGCCCAAACTCAGCCCCCCGACCACCCCAGGAGACGGCTCTGCTCTCGGCCATCCTTCAGGGCCAGACTCTGTCCTAGGGGCATCCACGGGCTCTGATCCGCACACGTCCAGGGGCCTGGTGGAATCTTGCTCATCACGGCATCAGCCAGAGCCCATGGCCTGCCCAGGCTTTCCCACGCTGCCTCTGGGGGCACAGGACTTCCCGAGAGAGGCATAAACGCAGACCCTCAGCCCCTGGGCCCTCCTCAAGGCACCCGGGAGAGGAAGGTTGCCCAGACATCTGGGCACAGGCCACTGCTCCCCACAGGGCCTGAGCACAGCAGCCTCAGCCCCTCGGCTGGAGACGCTGCTTTGCAGCTCGGTGATTTGCGGCCCACAAGGCGCAGACGAGGTGCAGGAGCCTCCAATCCTCACACTGGAGCCCAGGCCACGGCCTGTAGTGGCCCGACCCCCCAGCCATGCCTGTGAGTCTGACACGAGCGCTGGCCGCTGTGCAGTGGCCAAGGGGCCACAGGCCCCGGTGTCCAGTCCGGGCTCCTCACACAGCCTGGAGGATCCCCGGAGGGGCAGAGTAGCTGCACCCCCACCCCTACTCCAGCCAACCCTGCCCCTTCCCAGGCCCTTCTCCCAGTGCTCGCCGGTGCCGCCTGGAGACTCAGGGATGCACAGACCCCTGAGGCTGTGTGCGGACAAACACACCCTCCTGCAGAGCCCTCAGGAACTTCCCCAACCAGCTGAGGGAGGATCAGGAGCTGAAGTGACTCGGCCCCTGTAACGCGGCCCGCTCGCGGTAAAGGCAGGGCACAGCTGCAGCCCCCAACCCTGCACCCATGACCCGGCCGCTTGCACGGGGACAGTGCTCGGTCCTCAAGTCTCAGGGGGCCCTTGGGAACCTTTTGGGAGCCCCCCAGCCCCTCCCCAGCAAGGTGTCTATCAACCCTAGGAAACGTGTCAGAGCCTCTGGCTCCAGGCTCACCCTGTCCCATACCACAGCCGTGTGTGGGGTGCTGGTGACACCGGGCCCCTCCGTCACACAAGCCCTGTCACAGCCTGTGCAGATCCTGCCAGGAATCAGGCCTACGCTCACAGAGTGGGGCGTGTGTGGGCGGGGGCGCCAGGACCGGGTGCTGCCCACTGACTCTTGGTCAACGGGGTTGGTGCAGAGTCAAGGGCACGGTGCTGGGATCACAAGGGACACCCCAACAGTGCTTGGGGGCCTCCGAGGCTGCAACCGGCGGCACTTGGGGGACCATGTGGTGCTGGGGTTCAAGGGCTCTGCTGTGTGCAAGACGCAGTCCCTAACCCCTGTGCTATCTCTCTGGCCCTGCCTGCTTTTCGCACTTTGGGCCACACTGGCAGTGCACAGGGGCTATTCCCCGCCCCAGTAATTGTATATGTGTGAGGTGTGTGTGGGGGGGGGGGGTCCCTCTCAGAGGACCAACATGATGCCAGGATCAAGCCGGGCCCCCCCACATGCAAAGCCTTGCTGTGCTCAGACCCTCAAGCCATCAACCTGCCCCCCCACCCCCACCATGCCCCACTCCCTGCATCAAGCATTAAACATGCAAATCATCAATTTCTTGGGGACGGACTCCACAAAGAAAGAATAAAAAGCCCATTCCAGAGCAAGGGCGCCTCTGCACTGTCGGGGAGCCCAGAGAGGTGTGTCCCGGGACTGCCCCGTGGGGGCTGCGACCTACCTAAGTGGCAGCGGATGCGGATGTTGGTGGGGCCGTAGTGCTCCGTGGATCACCGTCCCGGGGCTCAGCACGGAGATGCACGCTGCTCCCGAACACATTGTTCCCGATACAGGTCCGCAGGCTGCCGAGCAAACGGTACGTCCGTGGGCACCTCCTGCAGTTCCGGGGCACGCACACGCCCTGGTTGACCAAGTCAAAAGTGACCCACTCCCCGCTGGGGGTGCTGTTCATCCTCCAGCCCTGCGGCAGGCTGCAGTTGGAGAAGGCCTTGTACAGGGCCGCAAACTCGCCCAGGATGGTCTGGAAGTTGCGCTCCAGAAGCTCCACGTCATGCTTCTGCGTCCCGGGGAAGTAGGGGGTGGTGGGCAGGTCGGGCAGGAAGAAGACCTCGGGCTTCTGGATGGACGGCCGGCTGCTGAGGTAGCGACCCTGCTCGCGGATGCCTTTGTGGATGCGGCCCATGCCCGACCAGGAGTAGCGCTTGGCGACTCCTGCAGGTTGTGGTAGAGCTTCTGGTTGAGGCCCTCGCCGGGCTGCAGCGCACGCAGGCCGGCGACTGGCAGTAGGCGAAGCCATTCTGCAGGAGCACGCCGGCCTCGGGGCCCTGCATGAGGGCGTTGACCGAGGCGTAGGGTCGCTGGCTGCTCGCGCCCCACGCGGTAGCAGTACCACACGAACAGGACCAGCAGGCAGCCCACGGTCACGGCCGCGCCAGTGTCACAGTCCCGACCGACTGCATGCCGGTGGCCACGCAGTCCCGCAGGCAGTCCAGGGACCAGCTCCAGGCCCCCAGCCACTCCAGAGACATCTTGAGGGTGGGGTGGGGGCTCTGTCACGTTGGGCCCGCGGGGTAAGGTCCGACAGTGGCTGTGTTGCTCCCCAGGGGCACCCGTGTGCTCTGCAGACTTAGCGTGGAGGGTGCGGGTGGCGGGCACAGGAGGAGACATGGCTGCCGGTTGGGGGTCCTGCTTCCACCTTGGGAGGGGGGCACGACGGGCCGGTCTCTGTCGCGGGGCAAGTGGCGTGGGGCCCCCAGGAGATGCACTCCTAGGAATCTGGTCTGGGATAAGAAAATACAAAAGCAAACACTGTGACTTTTACCCAAAGTATCCACTAGAATACGAAGTGCCCCGAGTCCGAGGGTCCTGCCTGGCAGGGGACCCGCCCCCTTCAGGGCATCCCTCTCCTACTGACTCTGTTTTCCCCAGGCCCAGGAGGATGTGACGGCATCAGGGGCTGCCCATGAGCCTGAGTCGCCCTCACACCGTCCCGCGAGCTGCCGACATGCCCATCTTCCAGATGGGGAAACTGAGGCCCACAGGGTCTCATCTTACTCACTGGGGCTCAGGCCCCCAGGTCCAGGACACAAATCTTCTCTGACAGCAACGCTGACATCAAAACTAGTGTATACAGGGCCCAAATGATAGTCCAGAGGATAGGGCGCTTGCCTTGCATGCGGCTGACCTGGGGTTTGATCCCCGGCATCCCATAGTCTCGGAAGCACCACCAGGAGTAATTCCTGAGTGCAGAGCCAGGAGTAACCCCTGAGCATCACTAGGTGTAACCCAAAAAAGCAAAAAAACAAACTAGTCTTTAGGTCAGACAGGAACGTGCTGTATTCAGCCCTGGCACTTTCTACCATTCTTTTTTTTTTTTTGCTTTTTTTTTGGGTCACACCCGGCAATGCTCAGGGGTTTCTCCTGGTTCTGTACTCAGGAATTACTCCTGGCGGTGCTCAGGGGACCATATGGGATGCCGGGATTGAACCCGGGCCGGCAAGGGCCGGGCTGCGTGCAAGGCAAGCGCCCTACCTGCTGGGCTATCGCCTCCGCCCCACTTTCTACCATTCTTTCCTCCTTTGGGAGCCCCACCAGGCAGTGCTGGGGGGTCCTCCTGGGGAGGCTTTGGCGACCATGTGGGCATCAGGACTGAACCCTGGTGTCCACTGAGCACCTCCCAGCCCTGACACTTGTACAGGAAGAATTTCTGCACACTGATTTCAGGCTCAGTACTTATTTTTTGGTTTTGGATCACACCCGCGATGCTCAGGATTTACTCCTGGTGCAGCTCAGAGAACCCTATGAGAAGCTGGGGATCAAACCCAGGTAAGCCACATGCAAGGCAAGCACCCTCTCTGCTCTACTATTGCTTCAGACCTTAAAGCTCAGCACTTTGAAAAACTGTATTTCAGGGCGGGAGGAGCTGTGGTCTCCCTAGCAGTGCCCACAAGGTCCATGGGCCCCACTAGCAGTTCTCAGTCAACCAGGGCACTAGGTCACTACCAGGACCTGAGGATGTGGAGCTGCTGAGGCCAGCAGTTCCGGGGTACCTAGCACCCGTCGTGGTGCTGGGCCCCCCAGGCTCACATCTGGCAGTGCTCAGGGACCTTCACGTCTACCACCAGTGGATGCTTGGGGCCCTCACGGTGCTGAGGTTCAGACTCGTGTGCAATCCGTGTACAAATGCTGAGCAAGCGCCTAACCATTGTACTATCTTCCAGGCCCCCAGCCATGGTACTTTTAGGTCAAGAGGACCCTGGCTTCCAGAGCAGGTGGTGCTCATGAAGAAGCGGTCAGAGCAGGCTCGCAAACCCTGTGGCCTCTGCAGGGAAGTTTTCTCTGATTTCTTCTCTCTAGTCCACACCTGTTCTTGGGCAGAAGGGAACAGGTTCTTGGAGGCTGCATCTGTGGCAGCCCTATGGTACCACCTGCTCCTGGGGGGCAAGCTGATGAAGGCCTTGTACAGGGCCGTGAACTCCTACAGGACCAACTAGTGGCCCCACCCATGTGGCTGGCAAAGGACAGTGAGGAGGACACAGGAAAGAGAAGCCTGAGCCTGTTCTCTGTCACCCAGACACGTGGCTCCGCCATGGGTCCCACTGTGGGCTGGGCAGCATCTGGCCCCTGAGGACCCAAACAGCCCAGAGTGAGATCAGGACCCTGCCGTGCTGTGCCGCTGTTTCCCCCCAAAAGTCCACCCTGCTTTTCTAACCTGCTGAAATCAGCTAGGCCCAGGGGTCTTGGGCCCGCCAGAGACGTCCCCGGATCAACTGAGAAACCCCTGTTCTGTAGCTTCTCGAAGGATTGAAAAGAGACAACTCAGAAAATGAGAAAACTTGGCGGGAATGAGAGCACAGCATGGAGGGCGCTTGCCTTGCATACGGTGACTAACCTGGGTTCGATCCCCGGCATCCCATATGGTCCCCTGAGCACTGCCAGGAATAATCCCCAAGCAGAGAGCCAGAAGTAAGCCCTGAGCACCACTGGGTGCAGCCCCCAAAACCAAAACCAAATAAAGACAACAACAGCAACAACAACAAAAGGGCAGAGCGCACACTTTGCCTACGGGGAGAATTGATCTGTGGCACTGTATGGTGCTACACAGTCTCCCAAGTAGAGGGCCAGGCTAGGCCCTGCAGCAGGGAACATTCCCTCCCTGAGTCTCAGTTTCTCCATCTGTAAGATGGCCGCACTCACCTTCTGAGATAAGACGGCGCCCAGGAGCAGGTTTCAGGAGGACTCAGCAAGGGCTTGTTCAGTGCTGGGCAGCCGGGCAGCCCTTCTTGCGGGGCCCACACACCAAAGGCAAGTCGCCGGGCAGCAAGCCCTGGATGTTCCCGCTGCCACACATGTCCACTGAGTCTTTCCTTGTCCCCAGACTCGCCAAGCTGCAAACGAAAGCCAGGCAGGACTCGTGAACTGTCTGGTAGCTACTTCCCAGCCCAGGTTGAATGAAGAATCCCTTGACTAGTGTTGAGTAAGTCAAAAGCACACACATACTGAATATTCATGGGTATGTTGGCTGTTTCTAGGAAAAACACAAGAGTGGGGAGCTACATTTTGTTCTCACTTGTTTTCCATCTCTTAGAGCTGGGGAAAAGAGGGAGTGGCTGCCATCTCCCTGCTCCCCCTCTCAAGGAAACAGCCCCCAGCCCACTCTCCCTCCCTCCCCTCCCCTTATCTCCAGGGTTCTCTCTCACTAATAAGTGCTAGTATCTGCCCAGGGAAAGGGAATGAAAAACCAGAGAGGAAATTTGTGTGCACACGTTTCCCAAAGGGAACTCCAGAGCTCCTGAAATTCAGCGGGGAGACTCTCAGCTGTGTGACGGCTGGAAATTCACTCAGAGGGCTGACACCCCGCCCCAGGCACGGAGCTCAGGCTCTTAACTGAAGCACTTGAAAATACTGTTTGCAGAAGGGAGGCTTCCCTTCAATCCTGCGGGTGAGATGGTGAGAATTTAACCAGCACCGCTCCAGTTAGTTCCCGTGTAATCAGGGAACTTTAAGGCATGAAGAGAGACACCGAGGCTGAAGGCATCTCTCCCCTGGACATCCACTGCTGCCCAACCTCACCATCATCACACAGACCTCTTCCGTACAGCCAGCCCTGGAGCACACCCTAGGCAGAGTTGTAAACAACAGACCCTCCAGGTACCCCAGTATAACCTCGCTGAAAAATGACAGGCAGCAGCTCTGGGAACTAGAGGGGGGGGTAGTGGGGGCTTCCCCATAGCCCCAAAGGCCCACAGGGCAGAGCAAAGAGATGAGCTAACAAGTGCCGGCTGAGGCAGGGCACCAAAGAAAGCAGTTTCCCCTACAGCGCACTTGGCAGTTCATTAGGAACCGGCTCAAACACTGGGTCCTCAAGCATCTGTGGCAACCCCCTCCTCCCGCCCCGGGAGGGCACAGTCCCTACTGCACACACATGCACACACGCACGCGCATACACACAGACACACTTTTAGGTCTTCCTGACCTACACTTTAATGACAGCTGCCCTCAGATCCTGGAGGTCAGCAGATTCTGGGGGTGCAGAACCCGAGTTCCCGGTGCCTGACTGGGAATAAGTCCAGTCAAGACGCAGCTGGAGGGGCGCGGCTAAGCCCACCCTCTTCCAGCCCACAACACCAGCCCAAGAGGCTGCCAAGACCCGGTGCTTCTGGTGCTTCTGTCCGGCGGGCACCCAGGTCACCCTAGAAGCCCTCCTCCCGCCCCCTGACGCCCAGGAGCAGGGCGGGGGCTCCTCCAGGAGCGCGCACTCCGTGGGGTAGGGGGCTGGAGACTTCTTTCACTTCCTCACCAGCCTCTCTGGGGGGCGTGGGAAGGCAGAGAAGAAGGGGTTAAGGCAGATGGTGACCACCAGGAGGTCAGGGAGCAGGGGGCCGGGAGGATGGCGCTGGCGAGTGTGGACAGCTTGAGCGGCATCAGCCCCAGATAACGGTAGGCGGCTAGTGGTGCTAACTCCCTGGACAGGAGGCAGATCGCCAGGGGAAATACGAGAAGTGGTGGCCGATCAGGGGGCGGGGGAGGGGGAAAGGGAAAGAGGAGGAAGAGGAGGAGGAAGAGGAGGAGGAGGAGGAGGAAGAGGAGGGGGAGGAGGAGGGGGTGGGGAGGAGGAGGAGGTGGGTCACGGGGGAGGAGGACGCGGGGCGGGGGTGTTCGCGCGGAGTAGGCGGACCCCGCCACGGAGCAGGAGGGTAGCGGGGACAGCGGCCACGACACTGCCCGGGTGGTGGCGCCGAGCACGTAGCGAGCGCGGGGCGGGGGCCCTCGGCCGGGCCGGGATGCAGGGCGCAGGCGGAGCATCCCTCGGCGTCCGGCCGCGCTGGGCGTGGGTACCCGCGGGCCCGCAGCCATCCGGAGCCTCGCCGGGGTCGCCGGGCCGCGCCGCCCGCCCCGCAGCCCCGAAAGACGCCGCTTACCTGCGCGCGCGGGAGGCGCGGGTGGCCGCCGGGGCCAGGGCGCGGGCGCCACCCGAGGGCGCGGACGCGCAGACGCCCTTGCCGCGCCGCGGAGCCCCGCCCGGCCGCTGCCCGGCCCACGCCGCCGCCGGAGCCCGAGCCGGAGCCGGAGCCCGAGCCCGAGCCCCCGCCGGTGCCGACGCGGCGCGCGCGCTCCGCGGGGCCGCGAGGACCACAAGTCCCACAATGCCGCGGCGGCGGGGCCGGCCGCGGGAGGGGGCGCGGTGGGGCGGGGCGGGGCGGGGCGCGCGGGGCAGCGCAGCCGTGGGGCGCCCCGCGACCCCTCGCCGCTGCCGGCTGCCGGCGAACGATGACCCGAGGAGGCCCCACTCGTGCCCCGCTGGGGTCGGGGCTGCAGCGGACCCCCGAGACGCACTCACAGCCCCGCGATCCGGGTGCGCGCGGTCATTCATTCACTCTCCGTCTCGCCCGCCGGGGTCTCTGCCCTCCAGCCCGGGGTCTGCCTCCTCCCGGTCCCAGCCGCGGGCCGGCTCTTCCTCCTACGTGTCCTCGCGTTCATTCTCTTTCACTTTCCAACCTTCTTTTTCCTCCCTCGCTTCCTCCCGCCCCGACGCCCTGCTTTACCGCTACCGGGTCCGCCTTTGCGCGCCAGACTGCTCGGGTTCTGCAAGGAATCTGCAAAGACCCCTTTGTCTCCTGGAAACGAAGTCATTCCTTCCGTGCACGTCGTTCTTGGGCCCCCTCGCTGCGCCTGACTCGGTGTAGCGGGGGGGTAAAGGGAGGGCCACACCCCAGGCAGGGGGACCACCACCTCCCGGTCATCCACCGCGCTGCGCTGTGCAGTGGTTGGAAGGGCAGGACTGGATGAGGGCTGGTACCGGGGGCCTGATGCGGGAGGGGGGGTCCTCTCAGCTGAGATGTCTGAGCGCAGGCCTATGGCAAAAGCGCTGCTCACAGCGGCCATGCGGTTTTGAAGGGCTCCGAGGTAACTCTAGTGGATGGGCTGTGGGAGCGGAGTAGGACGCGCTGCCCACAATCCATCTGTTCTTGACTCAGAGCCACTTGTTGCTGTCCCAGAATCTACCTCGTCCCAGTTCCAGAGTCCATGTCTCAGAATCCACTTCCTCCCTGTTCTCTACCCATCGCTCCAGACGAGGGAGAACCCAGTTCTCTCTTCTGCTCCACTAAAAACAAACAGAAGCCCATCCATTAGATAGCCATACACTCCCCGGGACTATGCACAGTGCGGGTAACAGCCCAAGCGTCCTATTTGTAATGCAAAATCCGCCCGCACCGTGGAGCCTCCCTAGGGAGAGTGAAGCCTGATTGGGGTGGAGCCTGCATGGGAGGGTGGAGCCTGGTAGTGGGGTGGAGCCTGAGTGGGAGGGGAGGGTGGAGCCCGGCTGGAGGCGGGGCCGCGTGGGGCCTAGATGAGAGGGTGGAGCCTGGATGGGGCAGGAGACTAGAAGGTAGACTAGCCTGGGGGTGGAGCCTGGATGGTGGGTGGAGCTGGGGGTGGAGCCTGGAAAGGTAGAATAGCATGGTGGTGAAGCCTGGGAGGGTGGAGCCTGGCTGGGAGGGTGGAGCCTGGCTGGGAGGGTGGAGCCTGGCTGGGAGGGTGGAGCCTGGCTGGGAGGATGGAGCCTGACTGGGAGGGTGGAGCCTGGCTGGGAGGGGTGGAGCCTGGCTGGGAGGGTGGAGCCTGGCTGGGAGGGTGGAGCCAGGCTGAGAGGGTGGAGCCTGGCTCTGAGGGTGGAGCAGCCGGAAGGGCATTTGATCAGGCTCACATTCAGAAAATTGGTTGAACC
>JAJIBD010012746.1:0-69194 GCA_021461705.1 Cryptotis parvus | reverse complement strand
AAAATATTGTTTCTTGCTTCATGTATCTTGCATAGTATTACATAATGTATTATGGTTTATTGATAGAAATAATTCATATATAATCTATTTTCACCCTTTTGCTATATATAATTAAAGCTTTTCCATAATTATATTGAGTTGTGAAATCACTAAATTTAACCATATAAATTTTAGAATTATAATTATCACCTTCAAAATATATTTTATTATTAGAGGTAACACTTTAGTCTCTTACCCTGGTGAATCCCCCCGCCCCTTTCTGCATCCACCTTCTTCTCTGCTTTGAGGCTTCAGTTTTGTCATCAGAGAGCCTTTCCATCATACTTTATCTATGATCTGCATTATTTCTTTATATATATCACATGGGTAAAAGATGATCCAGTTTTTGTCTTTAAACATTAACTTATTTTTCTTAACCTGAATCATAAAACCCTCTAATTCCATCAGTAAGTATAGTAGCAAAATGCCAAATTTCAATTTTAGTACCTCCGTAATGTCTGATTTTGTATATATGTACCACATTAAAAAATTTTTTTTTCTGCATCTGTCTCTCTCTATGTTTGTGTCTCTTTTTTTTTTGTGTGTGTGCACCAGTGTAGATGTGCATTTTTGGCAACAACTCACTGAGCTCAGAAAAAAGTAAAAATTATAAAATGTTTTTATTAACTTTTAAAATAGATTATTATCCATTTTGGTGAATGCAAAAAAGCATAAGTATTAAAGATAAATGGTTAGGTTTACATTACCTGAGGCTGATATTATTTCTCTCTTCTTTTTTTTTTTTTGCTTTTTTATGGGTCACACCCACTCAATGCTTAGGGGTTACTCTGGCTTTGCTCTTAAGAAATACTCCTGGTAGTGCTTGGGGAACCATATGAGATACCAGGGATCAAACCCAGGTCAACTGCATGTAAGGCAAATGCCCTACCCACTGTACTATTGCCCCAGCACCTGAATTCTCTCAGAATGTACTCAGTTATTATTTGTGTTTCTTTATTAGTTGGAATTTACTTTTAAAATTCGTAGTCAGTGTCTATTGGTTGAATTGAACTCAATTTACATGTCTTGAGAAATAAAACAAATTATTTTCCTCTCATTCCTATTATTTTCATCATCCTTCATTCTTCCTTATCCTTTACTTCCTTTAGTCTTTATTGTTATATTTTTCTAGAACTTCTATAACTTACATACCAGACATATTTTTCCATTCTTGAATATAGTAGAATAAAAAATTACCTTTAAAGTAATTTTATATGAAGTCAATTGTATATCAAGGTTGCTTTCCTCAACTTCGTCTCCTGGAAATACAGTTCAATAGAGTTTTGGAAAATTCTCATTACCATTCCTGGCAATCACTGTGGTCATTCTTTGTATTTGCTGACTTAATTTTCTCAATCTTTTCATTGAGCTTATGGCTTTGGCCTCTTTGATGAGATACAAAATGAATAGGCAAGGACTCAACACAGATTTTTTATAAAGGTTACTGAAGTCCTGCATTCATTTCAATTTCCCCTTAGTATAGTGTACTCTATCAGGAATGCTAATTCAGAAATCCTTATCCTAGTGTCAGACAGTTAAATGAATATATTATCATGAATATTCATGACTGTACTGAGAATTTAAAATTGTGTGCTTCTCAACTTTTTCTGTAGCTTGCTGAAAAATTGTGCTTTCATGGTATTCTTTAGGTATCATTACTTGTGAACTAAATTTTGAATGGTCCATCATGAATTTTGAGTTTACTATGAGTTCAGCAGAATATAGATGATTTGCTGTTAAATAGGTTATATGTTTTACAAATTACAGTTTTTCTCATTTTAGACTTTCAGAATGAGGGCATAAGAGTATTTTCATAGAGACAATAGGAAACGACAACTTTGTAAGTGAAATGAATGTGATCATATTCCCTAATTGTCAGTATTTGCTTAGGGAGGCACATCAAGAAACCATTGTGATAAAATAAAATAAATATTTTATACAGCTTAAAGGAAGGAGAAAAAATACATTTTCTTTCTTTAAGTCAATTTTTCATTATGCAAATTCAAAGTAATTTTGAATACTAGGAAGTTCACTGTGAGGCAGTTTAAGGAATTTCACTATGGACTGGTTTTTATTGGGCTTTAAAAAATGTATTTTATCAAGATGAGTATATAATGTTTCATCATGAATCCTTTTATCAGTGTAAACTTCCCTCCACAAATGCCCTCAGTTTCCCTAGTAAGCCCCAGTTTGCCTCTATGGCAGGTCATTTTCTTTTTCCTATATTTTTCCTTTTTAAACACTGTGGTTTACAATAGTGTTACTGATAAAGCACCATTCATGCCATTTGAATTTTTTAGTCACTAAGTCTGGTCCAGAATGACCACTTCCCTCTATCCTTGTGGCCCCTCCCTAAGCGATTCCAACTTCTTCCTCCCAACCCTAGTGGCAAGCTTCTTACTAAGGACCAACTTTCCTGTTATTTCTATTACTTTGGGCTTTAGTTATTTCTCTACTATATTTCCTTATATCCCACATATGATTGAGATTATCCTGTGTCTGTTCCTTTCCATCTTACTCAATTTGCTCATCATGGTAGTCTCCAGATCAATCTATGTATCAGCAAGTCACATGAATTCATCTTTTCTTATGACCACATAGTATTCCATCATTCATATGTAGCATAGCTTCTTTATCCAGCCATTTGTTCTAGGGTACTTGATTTGTTTCCAGATTCTGGCTATTGCATACAGTGTTGCAATGAACATAGGAGTGCAGATGAACGTAAGAGTGCACAATTCTTTCTGCATTGTGTTTTTAAGCCCCTTGGTTTATATTCCCAGGACTGTAATTGCTAGGTCCATAGTAACTCATTCCTAGTTTTTTAAGAATAGTCCATGCTGGGTTCCAGCCCTGGCCTGCCACCCCAGCACCTCACAACAAGCCAGACCACCCTCCCCTACTTCATGGGGCCCGCCATTTTCACATCCGGACTTCCCTCTGGTCACAACTCCACCCAGCAGACAAGACTATCACAGCCCGGCTCGGCGTGGTTGCAGTTCATCAATAAATGCTTTATTTAGAGGTGACTAAACAGTATGCCAAATGCAAGGCAAGTCTGGCAAGCTGCTCATGTAGCGTTTGATATGCCAAATACCAGGAAAATATAAATTTATATTTTCCTGGTATTTCTATATCAAACCATTATATTATAATGGTTTGAGGCTCTTTATGTTCCTGGAGCAAGCGGATGCCTTTGGGTTGTACTAGCATGAGACAGGACATATGGAGATATTACTGGTGCCCGCTCTAGCAAATAGATGATTAACGGGAAGATAGTGATAGTAATAGTGAATACCCAAAATAGATGGTACCATTAACCTATTTTCACTGGATTGTTTTTAATTGTTTGAATATATTGCATTATATATAACATAGAATTCATGATCTTCATTAAGGAAGAACAAGATTTCTCTTATGGGATATGACTTTTCATTTTAACTTATAAAAAAACATTGTTTTTATGTTTTTGTTATTTGGGGCCATTATTAGTGGAATTGGCAAAAGGCTACTCAAAATTAGATTTATTAACTTTTTTAAAGAAAACTTTACAAAAATTCAAAATAATAATAACAGCATACTCTATTTATTGCATCAAGTTTCACTTGATCACTTGAATCCCGTTATTCATCAATTTGCTTCGAGCAGGCGCCAGTAACATTTCCATTGGAACCTATCACGTGCCAGTGTAGCCCAATGGCATCTGGTTGATTCAGGAATATGAAGAGCCTCAAACCGTTCATCAGGGTCTTGACAAGGAAGTCTGATTATCTTGTAGGTGGGCGGCCACGTGATATTTTGATATCCAGTGGGATCCAGTCGGTAACAGCTCTAGTCCAGTGGTCGTCTCCAAATCGCATTATATGTCCAGCCCATCTGATTTTTTGATGCTTTGGCAAATGAGACAGCGTCCCTGATTCTGGAACAGCGATAATAGAGGTCAGAACTCCGGATTCCTTCTCTTACTTGAGTGAGGCGTGATATTCCAAGCATAGCTGTTTCGATTCCTCTCTGGGAGACCCGAATAGCATTCTCATCCTGCTTTCGTAGGGGCCCAGGTCTCTGAGGCATATGTTAAATCAGGGAGAACAGAAAAATTATAGTGCTGAGACATGCTTCCAGTCCTTCCCATGTCAGCTGACACAGGGGTTCCTTAACGGGACAGGTTTGGGTCTGGCCTGTCCCAACAGAGTCCCAGCAGCTGCAGTCGCCACCATGCAAGGCCTTACTCCACTGCTCCGATGTTGAATCAAAGATTGAAGGACTAGGAGAATAACAGAAAGTTAATTTATGAAAAGCCACTTCAGGTAATACCCAAATCTGATTTAACCAAGACCTTGCATGTCTATGGCTGAACATCAGCATACGCCCTTAGGACTTTGTAGCTGTTCTTAAGTGCTGATTTGCTTACAATTGGAAATCCTGTAGAGTTCCCATAGTTTGTCTTAAGTATCAAAAGAGAAATGTAACATTATTTTATTGGATTTCTTGAAACTCAAAAAAAATAATTTATTTTATAAAATCCCATACAGTATACGCATTTTAGAAAATTAGAACTATATAATATTCTTATATAAATGCACCCATATTAGCTTTTTTCTTTTTCACCATCTAAGTTGGTAAGAGTAGAAAATAAAATTCATTACTAATGTAATAGGAAAATCCTTTGACATTATTAGATTATCTTTAATCTTGTAGGCTACAGGTGGCATCCTTTTTATTTTTGTTTTCAGCAGTGGCACTTCAAAAACAAAGCAATAGTTTAAAAAATTAAATGCATTACAGAATGCTATTTTAAATAAGTGCTTTAGCACACCATAATTCTGCCTAGTATATTATTATTGCTATCAATGCTCCCATTCCTTCAGCTACACAATCTGTCAGTTTAGCTTTATTTTCCTACTAGTATGTATGTCTTCATTGCTATGCTGTCAAGTTTTTTGGCATACCTGAGGAAACATGCTGCTGATTATGCATCCCAGAAAATTATATTGTTGTTAATATTGACGAAAATGATACAATTTTGGTTATTTTGGTCACTTTAATTTTTCTAATCATCTGCTTTCTAGCACACAATTGCCAGTCAATAACAGCATTAAAGAGATTTTAAATTAGTAGCTTAGTTTCTCATTACTTTGTAGGGCTCTCTCAGAGGGATGGGGAGAATATTTACGGTAATTTGGGGGTAAATCGCGCTGGCGCTGCGCGCATGCGACAGGGAAAGCTGGTTTCTGCTCTGCCGGGTATACCTGTGTCTTAGGCTCAAGCATAGCAGGCTTCCGGAAAGGATTCAGCACAATCGACCATATCCACACAGTCACCAAGCTCATCGAGGTTTGTAGGGAGTTAAGATGCCTCTCTGTCTCACATTCATTGATTTACAGAAAGCCTTTGATTCTGTGGAGACTGAAGCAGTCATCGAAGCCCTAGCCAAACAGGGTGTTCAAACCCAATACATCAAGATCCTTCGTGAGCTGTATTACAGATTCACCACCAGGATCTCACCATTCTACAAAGAAGTGATCATTAATGTGAAAAGAGGGGTTCGACAGGGTGATACCATCTCACCAAAACTCTTCAGTGCCACCCTCGAGAACATCATGAGACAATTAGAATGGGAAGGAATGGGAGTGAAGATAGATGGTCGGCAACTACATCACCTCCGCTTCGCTGATGACATCGTTCTAATAACACCAAACATTAGCCAAGCGGCACAAATGCTGGCTGACTTTGACCAAGAATGTGGAAAGGTAGGTCTACAGCTGAATCTGAAGAAAACTATGTTCATGAAAAATGAACTAGTTCCAGAGGCCCCATTCACTCTCAATGGAACAAACATCTCTGAATGCAGCAGTTATGTGTACCTAGGTCGAGAAATCAACATGATGAACGACCTAAAACCTGAGTTGTGCAGGAGGAAGAGAGCCGCATGGAATGCCTTCAAAGGCATCAAAGAAATAGCTAAAAGGACAAAGAACCTCCGGCTCCGGGCACATCTCTTTGACTCCACCATTCTCCCTGCATTAACATACGCCTCAGAGACCTGGGCCCTACGAAAGCAGGATGAGAATGCTAGTCAGGTCTCCCAGAGAGGCATCGAAAGAGCTATGCTTGGAATATCACGCCTCACTCAAGTGAGAGAAGGAATCAGGAGTTCTGACCTCCTTTGCTATTCCAGAATCAGGGATGCTGTCTCGTTTGCCAAGGCATCGGATACCAGATGGGCTGGACATGTAATGCGATTTGGAGACAACGGCTGGACTAGAGCCATTACCGACTGGATCCCACGGGATGTCAAAAGATCACGTGGCGGCCCACCTACAAGATGGTCAGACTTCCTTGTAAAGACCCTGAAGGAACGGTTTGAGGCTCTTCATATTCCTGAATCAACCAGATGCCATTGGGCTACATTGGCACGTGATAGGTTCCAATGGAAATGTTACTGGCGCCTGCTCGAGCAAATCGATGAATAACGGATTCAAGTGATCAAGTGATCAAGCTTAGTTTCTAATCTACTTACATATTTTACTGCTTGCTTTTTTTTTGGATGTTATACTAAGTTGCTGTAGCATACTCACAAACTCTTCATAGGATCTTGAGAGACTCTCACAACAAGTGGGAGGCCACTGTCAAGAATAATTTCTCTTTTCCTCCATTTGGTATGGCTGTTCCTAATATAAAGGTATATGGCTGTTTTGAAGCAAAAGGAGGATGTGAGAGGAAGGTTGAAAGATGACCTTGTGGAGAAGCAGAAGTTATTGTAAACAAACAATATGAAAACACGGGATTTTTATCTCTACATAGTTTAACGATTTTTCAATAACAAATAATCTCATATATTAAGTAAACATATGATTTATATTCTTATATTAACTGCCTTTTTTATTTTTCTACTATTTGGCTGTAAAATAACTATAAAATATACACATCTCTACCATAGCTATATAATTTGTTATTTTTTAAGTTCATGTAACTATTTCTTGAATCATAGATTTTACAGATAGATTATGCCCACATATTAATTGGACTGTTCATGATATTTGTTTTGATGCATATTTATCATTGATACTCTTCTATAACCAGGACTCAATTTAACACTATATTAAAAGTATAACTTATCTGAAAATAAGTACATTTACATTGATAACAGTGTGCTAATAAGTAAAATAAGTTATTTTAATTTGACTGCTTTGTTAGAGCTTAGAAATACATAAAACACTTTCTTTTAAATTGCAATGTTTGAATTATTAAAAAATAGGTTCTTATTTTTAGTATCATAAATTAGGCTGTTTATAATATAAACCTCTTATATTTATGTCACACAAAGTATATGATTAAAAGCTGAAAATACAATATTTGATATAACAATTTAAATTAATATTTAATATAATATACTTGCAGTACAATGCTGAATATTGTGTTTGAATCTAGTTTCTAAGTAAGAACTTAGAAGTTACAGAAAATTATTTTTTATTTAAGCAATATATGGAAATTAGAATACAGATTTCTTTAATGTGTAATAATCTTAATACTACTGAAATATGACATAAAATGGAATTTAAAATGTCATATCGATACTCTAAAATTGATAGTAGGTAAATTATCTTGTTTTTCCTTTTTTAAAATTGAGTCACTGTGAGAAAGACCATTACAAAGCTGTTCCTGATTAGGTTTCATTTATAGTGTTCCAACACCCATCTCTCCACCAGTATATATTGCCCAACAACAATGTTCCTAGACCTCCTCACACCCCCGCAAACTGCCTCTATTCCAAGCACTTTCTGTCTGTCTGTCTGTCTGTCTGTCTGTCTGTCCTCTTTCTCTCTCTCCTTTCACACATTATTTATTCGCTTAAATAAATCCAGACACCCAAGGATTGCCATGTATATCACATTAGGTACTTTTAATATTCAGTTCTAGTCTAGTATTACTATTTCCAACTATTATTGTCAAACTGGTCCATTCTCTATCTTATCTATCTTCCACCCCGGAACTACCCACCTGTTAGTCTCATACTAATTTTTTATTTCTCACAAATGAATCCAGTCATTCTATAGCTGTCCTCATTCTTTCTGACTCATTTAACTCAGCATGATACACTTCATGCCCATCTACTTATAGGCAGATTCCATGACTTTATTTTACCTAACATGTGCATAGTGTTCCATTATGTAGATATACCATGGTTTCTTTAATCAGTTGTCTGTTCTCTGGCGCTCTGGTTGTTTCCATATTCGGGCTATTGTGGATTGTGCTGCAATGAATATAAAGTTGCAGATAGATGGTGTTTCTGCTGCTCTTTTGGGTCATTAGTAAGTGATATTGCTGGGTCAATGGGAGCACAATTTCTAGTCTTTGCAGGAATATACATATTGTTTTTCAAAAAAGACTGAGTCTGTCAACATTTCAGCCAACAATGAATGAAAGTCCCTTTCTCCTGCATCCTCACCAGCACAGGCTTATTTTGCCATTTTCCATGTGTGCCATTCTCTGTGGTGTGAGATGATATCTCCTTGTTGTTTTGATTTGCATCTCCCTGATGATTAGTGATGAAGAGCACTTTTTCATATGCCTTTTGGTCACTTGGATTTTTTTTCTTTGAGGAAGTTTCTTTTCATTTCTTCTCCACATTTTTCTGATGGGGTTGGATATTTTTTCCTGTAAAGTCTACCAGTGCCTTATATATCTTGGAGATTAACCCTCTATCAAATGAGTATAAAGTAAATATTCTTTCCCAATCTGTGGGCTGTCTCTGTATCTTGGATGCCATTTGTTTGAGTACAGAAGCTTTTCAGTTTCATGTAGTCCCATTTGCTTATCATTGTTTGCAAGTCTTTGTCTGCCATGATTTTTTTCTTTTGCTTTTTGGGTCACACCCAGCGATGATCAGAGGTTTCTCCTGGCTCTGCACTCAGGAATTACCCCTGGCAGTGCTTGGGGACCATATGGGATGCCGGGGATCGAACCCTGGCCAACACAGGCCTGCCACTTGCAAGGCAAACGCCCTACCTGCTGGGCTATCGCTCCGGCCCCTGTCTGTTATGATTAATCTTTGAAGATATCTTCAGTTTTGATGAAATGGGAGGTGGCAAATTAACTTTCAATTGAGTAATTAGTATACCAAATATTACAAATGACAATGCACTGAAAATATATTTTAGAACAAACACTATCAGTTTTTGAAAGTAATCTTACTAACACCTAAATACATTAATTTTATCAATGGAATATGAAAAATTTAATAAAATAATACTATTAAAATAATATTAATGTGATTTTAAAGTTTTAAACATACTATTTCAAGCATACTAAGGAGAAGAAGGGAGAACTGCCTAGAGTGGAGGGAAATTCAAATGGAAGAAGGAAATGGTGATGAAACGTTCTGTATGAATCCCTATAAGCAGCAGCACATGAAGAAAAATATATAATTAAGAAAAAAGTGCCCCTCAAAGAGATAGAGTGGTGTGTGGGAGGCTAAAAGGGGGGACCTTTCTTTTTTTTTAAATTTTTTTTATTATCCCACCGTGAAACATACAATTACAAAGGTGTTCATAATTGGTTCTTGGTAATACAGTATTCCAGCACCCATCCCTCCACCAGTGCCCCATTTCCACCACCAATGTACCCCTCCCCCTCCCGCCCCAGGCCACCTTAATAGCAGGTACCCCAGTTTCCTCTCTTTCTCTCTCTATCTCTCTCTCTGTCTCTGCATCTCTCTCCCCCCTTATTTTACACATTGTGGCTAGCCCTGCAGATATTTAGAGTTTATCACTTAAGTCTCTTTGTGTATATTCAGTGGTGAGTTTTAATCTGCCATTACCATTTAAGGAGGACATTTCTTATGAATAGTGGAAGCTTGTTAAGGAATTGGTGCTGAAGTAATATATTCCTGAAATCCAATCATGGAACACTGTGTAATTTTACTTTCATTATAAAATTAATTGGTTTAAAAATAAAACACATAAATTGCCTCAACAATGTATATAATATAGTGATTTGTCATTACAATTATTGAACTACATTTTTTGGTTTTTGTTGCCAAAGCCTACTGTCTGAGGGCTTACCCCTGGCTCTGTGCTAAGGGCATTGCTCATGGGACCATATATCACATGTTAAATAAATGTCTTAAAATTGTACTATCTCTCACTTCCCAAATTACTAAATTTTAAATACTGAAGATCATAATGAAGCATACAATATTTTGTTCTAGTATAAAATGTCTATAAAATAGTGAGGAATATTTTTAATTCTCCCCTTGCTAAATCACATTTTTGTTGTTAAAAATGGTACCTTCATAAAAAGTCACAAAACATATCTTTTCATTTCTCTTTTTATTCATTAATATTTGAGTAAAATTAACTTTGGTTAAGATAATTGTGGCTAGAATAATATCACCTTATGTAGTTTTGAAGTGCGATGTTATTGCAGCTTGTCCTTTAAATAAATATAGATAAGAGAGATGATTTGTTATTTGGTACTCTCCTGACGTATTTCAGGATGAGGCCCTCCTATTTCATTCAAGTTACAACAAACTCAATATGATGCCCTCCTATTCCTTTCAACTCACAAAAAAACTAAAACATTTCATCTTTTCTTAGCTTTATAACACACACAAACACACAACACACACATCTACCTTTGGCAATTAGAGAATATACTGTTATGAAATAATTTTTTTTTTTTGCTTTTTGGGTCACACCCGGGAATGCTCAGAGGTTACTCCTAACTCTGTGCTCAGGAATTACTCCTGGTGGAGCTCGGGAACCATGTGGGATGCCGGGAATCAAACTTGGGTCGGCCACTTGCTATCGCCTTACCTGCTGTGCTATCTGCTTCTGATCTTTGAAATTTATTAAAAGAGTCTGATGTAGCTACAGACAACTGTTTTGTTATATTATTAAATTACTTTAAAATAGAATCATGTCTTAATTATTTTTATATAAGCTTCTCTATAGTTGCATATTTTCCTAAATCCAAAGCTATGTTCAGAGGAAATTCTCATTTGAAGATAGGTTGCAATGCATAAATCTATACTCTGATTTATACAACTGTGCATTAAACTCAATGATATTATTTAAAGGTGTCAAGCTCTCCTTCCAAAGCATTCATTTAACAAATTACTTCATTTAAAAATTGCATTACATGACTTTAGCCCCAAATTTTCTCAAATACTCATATCATTAAAATGTATTTACTGATTACAATTCAGTAATTTGTTGTTATAACTCTTCATTATAGTAGTGTTATCATTAGTGTAAAGAAAAACGAATATATTATGATAAATAGACTCTAAATAGGTAATGCCATATAAAATACTACATATAAATATTGCAAAGGCTAAAAATTAATACAGACAATTCCATATTTTAAATGATGGTAGAGCAAGAAAACTTAAAGTTGCTAGCAACTTAATTTTGAAGTAATTTTGAAGTAATTATCGAATATTACATTGGAATATTAATCATAAATTATTATTTCTCCTCTTATATTATCTATTGATAATTTTAGATGTATTTTAATAATTAACAATTCACTTTTTGAACATAAGTCTTAAACCTTTAATATAAATCATAGTGGAATTTGAGCTAAATTATAGTATAGTGGGTAGGGCATTTTCCTTGCATGTGGGAACCCCAGATTAGATCCCCTAACATTCCTTAAGTTTTCTAAGCACTTCTAGGAGACAGAAGTAACTTCTGATCATAACCAAGTGTGCCTTCTCCTACAAATAATCAGAGAATTAAGCATTAAATATAAAGTATACTATGTCATAAGTTAGGTCATGTTGCAATATTGGTGTACTTTTTGTTTTCCAAAATGTTTGAACCAGTTGACATTTCCACCAGCAGTGGATAAGTCCTCCTTTTCCCAAACATTCACATAAACAGATTGTTTTTGGTTTTTGTTTCCCATGTGCAACAGTTTCACTTGTTTCTGGTAAAATATCACTGCTGTTTTGATTTTTCACCCCTTGAAGTGTTGCAGGTGTGGTTGCAGTGCCCAACTTTGTCAGCATGTAGCAGACAGGAGACAGGCTTGCCTACATCCAGGGCTCTCTGCCCTGTGGGCCATGGTGGTTGATAGTCTGATATAGAAAAAGACTATTTTAATCATTTTCCTTTTGTGGTGCAAAAATTCTTAATTTAAAGCTTTTTGTCATATTTTTATTTTTGCTTCCAAGTGCTTGGTCAATAGAAAATGTCATTGAATTGTTGAAGATGCCTCCAGATTCAATGTTAGAACAAGTTCTACATTTGTATTCCTAAACATAATTACAGTCTGATATCGAGGATTTCATTCTTTTTTAATTAAAGATTTTTAACTTTTACTTTAAAAATATTAGTCTCCATGGAAATTATCAATTTATTTATGATTAAATTTTAGACATTCATTGTTTCAACATCGATCTCATCCCCAGTGCCCTTCCCTCCACCAATTTCCTTCTTTCCCCCATTTGCCTCACACACACACTAGTTGCCCTCTAACAGGGGCACTTATTTAAAATATGCTAGTGTGTTACATTGTTATTTACTGTGCTGTTGTTGATAGGGTTTCATACATAACTTTGCCACTTTTAGCACCACTTTCTCCTCCTGGTTGGGTCTTCCCTCCACCATAGTTGTTGTCCCCTCCCTCTCCTATATCCCAGTCTGATATGTTTCCTACTGATTATCACTTTTTATGTTCTTTTTTCCATTATCATTTGGCATTCATTATACCCCAATTATGTTTCCTTGTACTCCACATAGGAGAGAGATTATTCTGTATTGGTATCTTCCTCTAACACACTTCACTCAGTGTTATATTTTCCATTTCCCTCCAAGTAGCAGTAAACTTCGGTAACTATCTATTCTTATTGCCTAGTAATATTCCTTTGTGTATAATTACCATAGTTTCTTTATCTATTCTTAAAAAGTTCGTTTTGTTTCTAGGTCTGGGCTATTGTGGATAATTCTTCAAGGAACATAGGGTACAAATGTTTTTTCTCCTTTTTGGAGAAAAAAGGGGTGAGTGTTTGATGTCTATTTCAATCAGCATTCCCACCAGCAGTTACTTTCTCCCCACAGAAGAGTCCATTTCTTCCCACATTTGCATCAGTACCAGTTGTTCTTATTCTTTTTGATGTGTAGATGTCTTGGTAGTGTGAGATGATTACTCACTTGTTTTGATTTGCATCTGGTTGATTATTGGTGATGCAGAGCATTTCTTCATTTGCATTTGGGCATTTGTATTTTTTTCTTCTTTTTTTTTTTGCTTTTTGGGTCACTCCCAGCAAATACTCAAATGTTACACTGGTTCTGCACTCAGGAATTACTCCTGGTGGTGCTTGAGGACTATTGGGAGGCCTGGGATTGAGCCTGGGTGGGATGCATGAAAGCCAAATCTCTCTGGCCGCCATTTGTATTTCTTCTTTGAGAAAGTTTCTGTTTATCTCTTCTCCCCATTTTTTGATAGGTGTGATGACCTTTGTTTCTTGAAAAGTTCTACCAATGCCTTGGGTATCTTGAATATTAACCCCTTATTAGATGAGTGCTAGATAAAGTTTCTCACATTCTGTGGACAGTAATTGTATTTTGGTTAGTATTTCCTTTCAATCTATTTTGAAATAAGTTCTGTGCATAGAGAATTCTGTCCTATTTGAGGAGTCTGAGTTCATAGTCATTTTTTTAAAAATATGTGGCTGATCAGTTTTCTTGACAATATCCATTGAGGAGTCTTTCCTTGCTCCATTTCACATTATTAGAATCTTTGCCTGTGAATGCTGTTCTTAAAAAGAAAATGGAGGAAAAATTACCTTCATTACCATTACCTTAAAACTTAGCTTAATGCTGTTAACAAAGTGGAAAACCAGGAAGAAATAATATTCCTTGACATAAATGAAAATAAACATAAAAACTAGAAGAATCTAGGGACTGAATAAAATTTGTACTAAGTAGGAAATTCATAATGATGCACCATGCATTAGAAAAGAAAAAAAATAACTCTAATTAATTGCCAAAACATTTATCTTAAACACTTTGACAAGGGACAAATTAATTCTAAAACTAGTTGGAGGAAGAAAATAATGAAAACAAAAAGAAAAAAAAACAGATAGATAGATAACAAGAAAGCAGTAAGAGAGAAAATGAAGCCAGAAGCTGATTTCAAGAAAGAAAAATCAAGATAGACAAACCTTTTTGCTATACTCATGAGGATGAAAAGAGAAAAATGCCAAAATAGTATCAGATTCAAAAACGGTAGAACTTAGAGAAGTTGCCTCAGAAATTTGTGATAGCATGAAAGGTTACTATGAACAACTTGATGTGATTAAACTACAGAATCTAGAAAAAATAGGTTCATTCTTAGAATCTTGTAATTTCGAAGAGGATCAAGGAAGAAATATAAAATTGAACATATCAAACAAAAGCAACAAAATTGAAACAGTAATTAACAATCTTCCCTGGACACGGCCTTGGTTGAGTTGCTTTCACTGGTTAGTTCTATCAAACCTTCAAAGAAGACCCACTAACTAGCCTGTGGAGAGGCAGGACCTGGAGAGAGACCTTGAAGAGAAAGGTCCTTAATAAAAGAGGTAGAGAGAGAAAGAGAGAGAGAGAGAAAGAGGTCTGCTGGGAAAGAGAGGTCAGTAAAATAAGAAAGATTAAGAGAAGGGTTCTGCTGAGAGGAGAAATTAAGGGATAGGTCCCTGGAATGAGTTGGAGTCAGTGAGTGGAGAGGTTAAAAGGAGATATAAAAGAGAGATTAACAGGAAAGATCTTCAGACTTTCAAGAACCTGTGGTCTTGTTCCCGTGTCCATCAATCAAGGAAAACAGTCATGGTCCCTGTATGCCACCAGGAACAATATAGGCTTTTTTTTTTTTTTTGGGTCACAACTGCTCAGGGATTATTCCTGGCTCTGCACTCAGGAATTACTCTGGCGGTGCTCAGGGGACCATATGGGATGCCGGGGATCAAACCCCCGGCAAACGCCTACCCACTCAGCCCCCCATATAGGATTTTAAGTGGCAAGTCCCTGGCTGCATCTGTGGCCCAAGACCATTCTGCTAGTTTGATGGACAATAGAACAAGACCACAGGCTCTGAAAGCCTAAGCTCTGCTTTTGACCTCTCTTCACTCACTCCTCACACCCACTCACGCCAGGAACCTCCCTCCCAGGACCTCTCTCTCAGCAGATCCCCAGCAGGCCCCCAATTTTTCCTGTGGCTCTTTATATTTTCCCTGATAGACTCAGACCCCTTGCTGTTTTTAACAGTTTTCTTAACTGTCACTTATAATACTTTGTGGGGTCTGTCCAAAGGTCACTACCTATTCAGGAACCAAATGTTGAGAACCCCAAGGGCTTATCAGGGTCCCAAGAGTACTTGGGGCCTTGCTGAGTTCCCAACAGTATACAGGCCAAGAGATAACTGAAATAGCATATGTTAGGGCTCAGTGGGGTCCCCAGCAGTACTTATAGTCCATTAAATCCCTAGTCTGCATCTAAGGAAAATGACCATTCCCCAATCTAGGACAAATGAACAAGACTACAGGCACTTGACCTTGAAGCTCTTTCTAATCTCTCTTCATCACTCCTCACTCCACTTCAGCGCCCTCTCCAGAAACCTCTCTCTTACCCAGCAGGTTTCCCAGCAGGTCCCCTGGGATTCCCTCCTGGGGCTATTTATATCTGCCAGACCAGATCAAAATCCTGGCCTCCTAAGAGTTTTTAACAGTTTTCTTAACTGTCATCTATAATAAAAGACCCTGAGGGTTATCCAACAGCATTCCAAAGTTCTATCAAACTTTCAAAGAAAACTTACTCACATTACTCCTTAAGCTCTTAGAAAATATCAAAGAAACAGGAGTCCTTTCTAACAGCTTTTATGAAGCCAATATCATACAATTATCTAAAGTATCTTCTTTATCTTCATTATCTTCATTATCTTATGATACTACATAAAATGTCTTGCAGACAAATTTTCTCAATGAACATGGAGGCATAGAACATTGAACACTTCAACAACTCTTGGTAAAGTGAGTCTAATGGCATATCAGAGAGATCATATATGGCAAACAAGTAGGATTTCTCCCAGGGATGCAAAGATGGTTTAACATGTATGTCAATTAGTTTAAAAACACTACATCAATAAAAGCAAAAAAAAAATCATACAAATCAATGTAGAGTAAGACATTTGCAAGATCCCAAATCCCTTCATTATAAAAAATCCTCAGCAAATTAGAGTTGGAGAAAACCTTCCTGAATATAGTAATGTCTATCTATAACAAACTCAGAGCCAATATCATTCTCAATGAAGATAAAATGAAAGCATCTTCTATGAGATCAACAATAAAGCAATGATGTTCACTGTCTCCCATTTTAGACTAAGTACTAAGTACTACAAGTCCAAAATTAGCAATAAGGCAATAAAATCTTTAGGTAAGTCAATAGTAAAATTTGTAAGGGATCATAAAACAATCTGCATAGCCAAGCAATACTTAGAATTAAAAAACTATGTTTTCTTGTTAACTAACTTGAAACTATAATTAAAAATGATACTGATCACACAGCATGAAACTAGAAAAATGCTGAAATTTCAAATCAATGAATTAAAATAAAGTACCCACAGACAAATCTCCAGACCTATGATCAACTAATTTTTAACAAAGGAGTTAGATAGATGGAACAGAGTAAAGATAGTCTCTTCAAAATAACGATGGTTGTAAAATTGGATCACCACATGTTAAAAAATTAGACTTGGATCTATTTCTCAAACCTAAAGAAAAGTCAATTCAAAGTACCATAGATCACATACCTTGAGATCAAGCTGAAATCCGTAAAATATATTGAGGAAAATGTCAGGAGAGTTATTCAAGATTTGTACCTCAAATATGCTTTCAGTGACGTGGTTCAATTAGCAAAGGGCAACAGTAACTAAAGTAAGAAAATAGGACTACATAAAATTAAGATGTTTGGGAAATAGAAATAGAAACCATCTCCGTTTGCACACGCCAGAGCGGGCCATCCCTGCTAGACCAGGCCGGGCTCCAATTCCTGTGCTCTGAGCGTTTCTACGGTGGCCACAAGTTCCAGGTTTGTTTTCTGTTTTGGGGAACGTGGAGTCCGGACCCTCCGCACCACGGGCCCTTTGTCATGAAGGAAAGGCCGCATGGTTTCATAGTGTTCCCCCAGCGGCCTGTGTTCACACCGTGGCACCTCCACCTCTCAGATGCCGTAGATGGGAGGAGGGGGCGGATGTCTCAAAGGAGCAGCCCAGGGAGGAGGTGGCGTGAATTAAGTGTTCAGTAAGAAGGAAGACATGACCCCCAGGCATGTGTTCTCTGTTTTAACTAATTGGAAAAATGTTTTTAATAAAAGGAAATACTAGTTAAAAAATTTGAAAAATAATAAAATTAAGATGTGTCTGCAAGGCAAACAAAATACAGACTAAAAAACAAATAACAACAAGCCTAGGAAAATATTTGCACTCTGCACATTAGATAAAGGATTAATTTACAAAAAACATTTTGTAAAACTTGATTAAAGATTTCATCCAAAATTTAATAGCAAGTAATCAGACATCATGGTGATAAGTTAGTAACAATCAACTAAACTGACTAAACATATGTTTGTCTTCTATTATTGCTATTTTTCATTACTGTAAAGTTTGTTAAAAAGAAAATAAAGAATAATGATAAATATTTAAGTTTGGAAAGTAGGGCAAAAGATAAATTACACTTTGAGTAAGGACATTGGATTATTTATACACTAAAAATAAAACTTCAGACATATAGTTTAGTTTTAAAAATGTATCTAAAATTAAGACAGCATTCTAAAACTGACATTTCTTATATGCAAAGAAATAATGAGCATTTGTAGGCAAATATCATAACTTCACTTTTCCTAACAGCTGCATAGTATTCTGTTGAGTAGATGTACCATAGTTTCTTTATCCAGTCTCTAGTCGCCTGTTCTAGAGCTCGCATGTTGTTTCCAGTTTCTGGCTACTGTGAATAGTGCTACTATGAACATAGAAGTGCAGATGTTGTTTCTGCTGTGTTTTTGGGCTCCCAAAGTTATATTCCCAGGAGTGGTATGGCTGGGTCAAATGGGAGCTTATTTTCTGGTTTTTGGAGGAATGCCATATTGTTTTCCAAAAGAGGCTGTACCAGATGACATTCCCACCAACAATGGATGAGAGTCCTTTATCCCCACATCCAAGTCAGCACTGTTTTTCTTGCTCTTTTAGATATATGACAGTCTGTGTGATATGAGGTGATATTTTTGTTGTTTTGATTTATATCTCTCTGATGATTAGTGATGATAGCATTTTTTCTTATTCCTTTGGACATTTCTTCATTGACAAGTGAAGACAAGTTCATGTTGAGTGAAATCGACAGAGGGAAAAGGATAGATATAGAATGACAGCATTCAATTTTGGGATATTAAAAAATTTAAATAGTTGATACTAATATCCAAAGCTAGGAAAAATGTGGTTCAGGAGGATCTGTCAGTGGGTAGAATCTACTGCAATTGTGTGGGAGACAAAGCTTAGGTAAAATGGAGAAGGGACCAGTGGGTTAATAATTGTTGGAAATGGCAATACCAGCCTAGAACTGAGCACTGTATATAGGCAAAAGAATATATATGATAACCCCCAGATGTATGGATTGCAGGCCACAATGTACAAGAGAAGGGAGAGACACACATAGACACACACACACACACACACACACACACACACACACACACACACTGAAGAGGCAAAGTGCCTGCCATAGAGCTAGGCTGGGAAAAGGGGGAGGGAATCAGGGGACTTTGGTGGTGGGAAATGTGCACTGGGTGCTGGAACACTGTATGACTGAAACCTAATCATGAACAGTTTTGTAGTTGTATTTATCACAGTGGTATCAGTTATATCTCCTGTTCATCGATTTGCTTGAGTAGGCACCAGCAATGCCTCCATTTGTTGGGAGTGAGGTTCATTATTGTTACTGTTTTTGGCATATCAAATACACCATAGTAGCTTGCCAGAGTCTGCCATGGCTCTGGGTTTATCCCAGGGGCCCAGTCTCTTTTCTATGTCAGACCATCAACCATCCAGGGCCGGATGTTGACAAGCCTCTCTCCTGTCTACCACCTCCTGATGCAGTCGGGCACCACAGCCACATCTGCTGTATGGTGGTATAATAAAATTAAGTAAGAAAAATAAATAAAAAGCAAAATCCTACTTGAAATAATTGTGTTTAATTAATATTATGACACATTATACACACTGTTATAGTTTCTATCTACTTATGCATGTATTTGAAGTAGCTTGGGGGCCAAAATGACATTTGAATGAAGTTAAAAGGCAGAAATAAAAGCCTATTATACCAATATATGCCTATGCAGTTTATAGCATGGGTCAGCAGTGAGCTTAATAACCCTGCAAACATTCTTCCTCAGCTATTCTAGTTCTTAGATCACATTCTATGGTTAGCTTCAAGGCAAAGATTTGCAGCTGCACCTACAGATCTTCACATCATCAAAACTGAACAGTAGCATGAGAGCCAGCAATATTGTAGTCAATCCTTTTTGCTTCCTTTTTTGGGTGTTATCTGCTCTATGCAATCATTATTCCTACAGTAGCCCCTGATCTGTAATCTCAGCTCAATGACAACACAGATATGTGTGTTTGTCTCATCATATTGACATAAAATGGTGTTTGTGAGTGTATAAGTGTATATAACATAATCCCCACCAGGATGTTATATTATTTTGTAATAGGACAAGATTAAGCTGATTCTAAAATGTACACAGTACTACTAACTTGGAAAGGAAGTACTTTGTTTTGCTACATAAATCTAACTAACTTTGTTTTATTATGAAGCTATGTATCAAATAAGACAATTTAGTACTGAAATATGTATAAGGAACCAAATAATTAGATAAAGGCTAATGTGGAATATATCTTACTCATGCAGAAATTGTTTTTAATATTACCAAAAGAAAAGGGAAGGCTTTTAAAGTTATGGTCTTAAATAAACACATAGCTGCTAGTAAAATAGGTTTTAATATCAATGTCATATCATATAAAATTATCTGAGGATAACCATACGTAAAAGCTAAAACCATGTGACTTTTAAAGGAACATATAGACAAATATTTATATGAAATGGAAATATGAGATAGTTATAAGAGATAGAGGCAGAGAAAGTTGCCCTTTGAATCACCCAGGGTTCAAAACTCAATAAAATACAGTAGCAAAGGTCCCACAGACAATTCAAAGGAGACACCGGCAAATGACTCCTGGAGTATTTTCATCAAATGTCTTCAAACAATGATGTCAATAAGCCAAGACCTAGGGTTGGGGGAGGAGCTAACCAGACAAATCTTATGTGGACAGGAGATAGAACTATCAGCATATCAATCTATACCAGCGATGAGGGGGATAATCTATAATGAGCAATCAGGGCTGGCAGGAATCATGGCTGGCATTTTCAGTGGCAGGAAAAGAGGCAACCTACCAGTATTCCAGCCTGAGGCAGAAACCAGAAAACCATAGGCAGCACTTTGAGATGCAACCATAACTTCTTTTTCATTTTATTAATCATTGTGAGATACTAAGTTACAAAGTTATTTATGATTGAGATTTAGTCATACAATATTCCAACACCCATCCCCTTACCAATGCACATTTCCCAGAGCCAGTGTCCAATTTTCCTCCTGCCATACCCCCACTCCACCACACACACATAAACATACTTCTATGGCAAACACTTTACTTCTCTCTCTCTTTCTCTCTCTCTCCATCTCTCTCAAACTCTCCCTCTCCCTTTTGCTCTCTGTTTCCTTCACTCTTGCTTCTTCTTGTTTTCATTCTATTTCCTTTTGTGTATTGTTTTATAATATGGGTATTGAAAGATTATCATGTATATCCCTTTACCTACTTTCAGTGCTTAATTCTCTTCCAGTGATATTTTCAAACTATTATTGTCATAGTGGTCTATTGTCTATTCTAAATGCCCGCCCATCACCCCAATCCCACTTGTAGCAAGCTACACACACACTTCTAGCAAGCTTCTAACGGTGGACCAGTCCTCTTGAACCCTGTGTCTACGGATGTTAGGTATTAGCTGATGCTGTGTTTTTCACTATCACTATCCTCCTGTTGATCATCTATTTGCTCGAGCGGGCACCAGTAATATCTCCATATGTCCTGTCTCATGCTAGTAGAGCCCAAGGGCATCTGCTCACTCCAGGAACATAAAGAGCCTCAAACCATTATATTAGGTCATGGGAATGAACTAATATAATTATTACTGGTATTTGGCATATCAAATACAACACGGGCAGCTTGCCAGGCTTGCCGTGCAGGTGGCATACCCTTGTAGTCACCTCTAAATATAACGTTTATAGATGAACCACGCAGCCGCTTGCGGCTGCATGAGCCGGCTGTGATAGGCTGGTCTGTAAGTCTCTGGAACAGCATACCTGGGCCAGATTGAAAAAAAAATTGTGCAGGGTGGGTGTCGATGATCAGGGCTGTGACAGACTGTCGCTGGGTGGAGTTCTGATGAGAGGGAAGTCTGGATGTGGAAAATGGCAGCCCGATGGAGTGAGGAGGCTCACCTGGCTTGTTGTGCAGCTCTGCTGGGGTGGCGGGACAGGGCTAGAAACCGCCATCCCTCCCGTGCGTCTCGTGAGCAACTGGGCACAGGGAGAGCAAGTAGCAGCTCTGCCCCATGTCTGTAAGTCTCTGTGTTTTTATATCCCCAAATGAGTGCAATAATTATATGCCTGTTGCTCTGTTTATGACTCAAATTACTCAGCCTGATGCTCTGCATGTCCATTCATTTATAAGCAAATTTCATGACCTTATTTTCAATAAGGCCCTGTGACATCCATAACTTCTCTCCAAGAAGAATGTGACCTGAGAAATAAGGAAGGCTGGTTCTCCTGTGCTGACAGCCAATCTCTATAGCGTTGTTAATGCCAGGGACTGTGAAGGGGAAAAAGTTGGATATATCCTTTAGTCTCAACTGAGGACTGTTGTGACAGACATTCAAAACCCTAACTATGCAAAATTGGCAGATGTGAATTTAGTTTGCTTTTCTAATATGCGTAAAACTAGACCCTAACCTCCAATCCACATGGTACAGCAGACTGATGAAGCAGAGGACTACACAAAAAATAATGTGCAAATATAAAAGTCTGTAAAGTCCCCAAACAGCCACGGATTTTTTAGGAGGTCATATCTCTCAGTTGATGACTTTAAAGAGGCTGGGGGGAAATGTTAAACAAACTGAGGTAAATCATAGAAATGACCTTCAAGAAAGAAAAAAAAGGAATGTAAAAGAAAACTGTTAGCAGAAGTCAGTGAACTGAAGAGCATGGTACATAAATTACAAGTTCATTGGAAGGACAGAACAGACAGATGTGAAGAAACAAATCAATTTTCTAGAGGATGAAATACAGCAACAATGTCATAAGAAATAGAAGATTTTTTTTAAATAACAAGAAATAAAGGAATGAGGGAATCATGGCATTATTTAAAAAAAGGTACTATGTACAAATTACTAGTTTCAGAAGAAGAAATAGATAATGAGAAAGAATTTAGTTAAGAAGCAATTTGCATCAACTGAAAATTTCCTAAATCAGTTGATAGACTCCAAAACTCAGGCATAAACCCAGATCCAAGAAGCTAAAAGAGTTCTAAAAGCTATAAACCCAAGTTGAATAATTCAATGGAACATATAATTGATTTTTTTTTTTGCTTTTTGGGTCACACCCGGCAATGCTCAGGGTTTCTCCTGGCTCTGCACTCAGGAATTACCCCTGGTGGTGCTCTGGAGACCATATGGCATGCTGGGGATCAAACCCGGGCCAGCATGGGCTGGCCACGTGCAAGGCAAACGCCCTACCTGCTGGGCTATCACTCCGGCCCCCATATAATTGATTTCTATGCCAGGAATCAAACCCAGGCCTCAAAAAATGAAGCAGGTACTTAGCCCACTGAAATATCTCTCCAGTCCTTTCTGATGTATTTTACAAGTTTAACTGGAGTATGGAGTTGTTTTCTATGTGTTTAACTAACTTTCTGCTTAGTGCTCCTACTCTCTCCTCACCCATGTCAAATTATTTTCAAGTTTATTAATAAACTTTAGTTTTCAGGTTTGATATTTGTTATTCAATGTTTCCAAATTCCAAACAGGTTTAAATATAAACCTATTTACTCTCAACATTTCTTAAATATATTGTGTAATAATTATTTAATCTATATTGAAAATTTAGATTGAATTTTCAATAATCTATATTGAAAATTTATCAAAAATAAATACTTCATTTAAATATTCAGTAAGTTATTATAAACATGAATAAACTATTACTCAATAGTTCACAAGAAATTAACCTTCAAATTTATGAGAATATTGAATCCCATGTTTAGAAATATTATGACTCTATAATACTATTAATATCAACAGCCAGAATATTTATAAATGAGAATTTTCTCAAAGATTTGTAAAGTTCTCTCAGAATTTGAAAAATAATGTAAAATTACACATGGAATTTTTAATCACAATTTGCCAGATGGCAGTGTCATAAACTAAGATTACTAATTAAAAAAAAACTCAATATGTATTACAATTATTTGCAATAGTAATTTAATAATCACTTAAATTTGCTTAATAATTTAATAATCACCTAAATTTTGCCTTTATCATAATTAATATGTGATAAATTTATATTTATAACAAAATTTTTTGTTACCTGTTAAATGCTAATGATTATTTGGATATTAAGCTACCAAGCTTGATTGAAAAGCCAATCTCTAGTAATGAGAAAAAATTTAGTCTCCGGTAATAGTTTTCCTTAAGAAATTATTCAAATGTCAAAATCTTAAACAATGCATTAATGTCTTTAAATGCTTCTTTTTCACACAATAAGTTTTCTACTTTAGGGGCCGGAGCGATAGCCCAGCAGGTAGGGTGTTTGCCTTACACACAGCTGGCCCATGCTGGCCTGAGTTTGATCCCTGCCATCCCATATGGTCCCCCGAGCACCCCAGGAGGAATTCCTGAGTGCAGAGCCAGGAGTAACACTTCAGTGTCATCAGATGTGACCCAAAAAGGAAAAAAAAAAAGTTTTCTACTTTAATTTGGGAATCACTCTCCTAAGACTTGAACTATACAAATATTTCATTTACTCTTTACTAAAATTATGGAGGTTACAAATTTAGATACTAATAAGTATTCAAATATCAAAATATTGCAAGATACTCAATTCAATGAATGAAAGGAACATTAAATAGAGACATAGAAATCTCATGATTAAGGAGCTGGAGAGATAGTACAGCGGGTTGGGCAAATATTTGCCTTGCACACAGCAGACCTGGGTTCAATCCCCAGCATCCCATATGGTCCCAAGCACCGCCAGGAGTAATTCCTGAGCACAGAGCCAGGAGTAACCCCTGAGCATTGTTATGTGTGACCCAACAAGCAAAAAAAAAAAAAAAATCTCATGATTATAATGTTAAAGCTAGTAAATGGATGTAACATTATCCTAAAAATACTAAATAAAATTAGAAGTAGTTGGGGAAAAGGTGAATTGACAATTTTATTTTATAATAAATGTAGGGTATGCTATCATATAAGGTAAATGATGTATTTCTTTGTTTAAAATTTTATTTTCCCATTACTCCTTACATAAGCACTGTGGTTTACAAAGTTGTCCATGACAATTTGTTACAGACATTCATTATAGTGACACCAGTTCCACCACAACTGCACCTTCACATCACCATTTTCTTCAATTTTCCCAACCATCTCTTCAGCCTGCACCCAGAGTAGGACCTAGATAATTTATATTATATTACTTGCTATAACTTTCTAAAAGAATGACTAAAATGTTTAATCAGAAGAAAGTTAGTGAAGATTGTATAATCAACCATGGAGCTATTAAGTGCTTGTATATTAACAAGGTGTTGTTATTGATTAATACTTCCATGTTGATATTTTGTTAATTGATATTGAATGCTTTCTCCATTTTATCCCACCCAATCTGGTGTGCTACTCCTAGTTCATTATTGTTGTAGAGTTGAGGAACCCAAGAAGTCTAATATTTTACTCAAGAAGTTTAATACAAGGTGACATAGCTGGAGTTAACTTTAAACTGTGTGGAGTTTTGGGGATTTAAAGAATTTTAAAAATTTAAATTACAGGGAGATTTTAAAGATTTAAAGAACAAGCTAAATGATGCAGGTAGAAGCATCCATCCTCTTCCCAGAAAATGAAAGAAAATTGATACAAGCAATAGAATACACAGAAAAGTGAAATCAAAGTGATGGAGAAAAATTATTAACTGACATCACTTGTATTACTTGTATCACTTGTCTTCTGATTGTTCATCGATTTTCTCGAGTGGATGCCAGTAACGTCTCCATTTGTTGGGAATGAAGTTCATTATTGTTACTGATTTTGGCATAGGGAATACACCACGGGTAGCTTGCCAGGCTCTGCCGTGAACTGGGTTCATCCTAGGGGGCCCAATATTTTTCTATGTCAGACCATCAACCATCCAGGGCCCACTGGGCAGAGCCCTGGGTATTGACAATTCTGTCTCCTTGTCTGTCACCTGCCAACACAGCCGGGCATGCAGCCACACCTGCAACACCCTTAGGGGCAGGAATTAACTGACATAGTTATTAAAATACATACTTGAAATAAACATTTATTATTTCATGTAATATTTGTTCATTTATTTTACACATGCTTTGCACACAGATTCTCAATATATTCTGTTGTGGAGACAGAAGTAAAACAGTGCATAATCCTTGTCTACATGTAACTTATCTTAAGACAAGCAAATTGATATAAAAGAATAATTGTGGTAAGTGTAATAAAGTTGAAACACTACTCTAAATGCAGAGAGCATTTAACTTTTAGGGTCAGTCAAAGCTTGTCTGTAATTGTTTCAATATGTAAAACGACTGACCAAATTAAACATCTGACAATAAAAAGACAATCCCAAGCATAACCAAGCAAGAGGAAAAGTATAGAAGACACAATATTATTTTAAATTGGAAATTCTGAATTCCAGTAAATCTAAGTTTACATAGAAGCAATTTTCCTTTGTACAAACAAAATGCACTTAACTCAAAATGTGAATGAGTTATAAGGAATATTCAAAAATCAATCAAAAATCTGAAAGACACAAATTAATAATAAAGTAGAAAAAAAGAAATTTTGAGAAGTACATAAAGCATTTGGCATATTTTCTCACAAATTACATCAAATGTGAAATTGAAATGCAGTTTGATATAGTTGAGGAAAAATGCATGGATTCAGGGTCATATTAATATTTATCCACAGTTATCTCACTTTTAGGGTTAAAGAATGAACATCTATAAATATCAGAACTCTGTTTGGTCCTAGAAGACCATGAAGAGAAAACTTGCTACTAAATAGATTACCAACAAATACATAAAATTGCAACTTATTTTTGAATAGAATACCAGTGGATATGTTAAAAAATCCTAAGAAATACAATAATTTTAAACTTTCATTTATCCCTAAAACATTTTGTTTACATGTAGCCTCAAAACATGGTCTTCATATAATTAAAAGAAAGCTGTGTGCTCCTAAAATTTTTTAGGAGAATTGCAGTGGTTGATTATTTTAACACACCTGTAGTCAAATCAGGTAATGAAAAGATCACTTAACCAAAACACCACTTGACCTCCAGTTGATCATGACATAATTATTTATGTATATATATGCATATATATGTATATATACAACAATACATATATATATACATATATACACATATATATTATGATATTCTGCAGAGCAATCCTGGTCCCAGGCCCCTCCCATGGGAATAGGGGCGGGGTGGAGTGGAGCAGAGCTTCTCTGCCTGGGAGGTGGGGGCAGAGCAGATTGCAGTGAGACCAATAGAAGGGGTTTCCCAATGAAGCGTCCTCAAGGCTGATTACGCCGAGGGAAGGCCTGACTCAGTAGTCGCTGTGGGGAGTCAGTGTGTCAGGCGCGTAGTTGATCCCAGTTCTCTGTGGCCCTCTGTTCGCTGTCCCTCTTAGTGTTTCACGCATGCTCCATTGAGAGTATCATGAAGCCAGTGGCACAGCAGATCTCGAACCTGGTGATCATGCACGAGGAGGGCGAGGTGGACAGTAAAGCCATCCCTGACCTCACCACACCCATGGCCGCAATGAAGGCAGCCGTAAGCAACCTGGTTTGGATTCCTTATTCTGGTTCATGAGGGATATCATAACTGCTACCCCTTCGAGTTTATTTTTTTAATGATATGGACAGCATATGTATCAGACTCAGATACATGGGGCAGAGCTGCTACCAACTCTCCCTGTGCTCAGATAATCATGAGGCACCCAGGAGGGAAGGCGGGTTCTAGCCCTGAACTGCCATCCCAATAGAGCCTTGCAAGAAGCCAGAGGAACCCCCGCACCATGAGGGCAGCTATTTTCAACATCTGGACTCCACAGCTCGTCAGAGCTCCAACCAAGAGAAAAACCGATCTCTCCCTCTTGTAGTTCATCAATAAATGCACTAGAAGAGAGACTACTACTGAGAGTATACCACCCCCACAGCGGAGCCTGTGCAGTATTTGATTGCAAAAGCTACCTGTGCAGTATTTGATATGCCAAAAACCAGTAACAATTATAGACCTCATTCCCATGATATGAAGGAATGGTTTGAGGCACTTTGTGTTCCTGGAGGGAGGAGATGCCCTTGAGCTACACTAGCACATCACAGGACATATAGAAATGTTACTGGAACCTGCTCTAGCAAATTTATAAACAACTGGAAGACAAGTGATACAAGTGAAGTGATACCAATATCCAAGGTCAGGCAAAACATGAATCAGGAGGTCTTGTCAACAGGTGGAATCTACCACAAACTTTTGGTAGTATGAGATTCAGTAAGACAGAAAAGGAAACAATGTGCTAATAACCATCGAAAATGATAATAACAGTCTAGAACTGAGCTTTGAATGTAGCAAAAAGATACATATGATAACTTCTAAATGTATGTATTGCAATCCACAATGTGTAAGAGAAGGGAGGAAGGGAGAGAGCAAGAGAGAGAAAGAGAGAGAGACAGAGACAGAAGAGAGAGAGAGAGAGAGAAGAGATTAAGAACCTGCCATAGAGGCAGGCTCGGGAGGGGGAGGAACTAGGGACATTGGTGATGGGAAATGGGCACTGGTGAAGGAATGGGTGCTGGAACACTGTATGACTGAAACCCAAACATGAACATCTTTGTAATTGTATATCATGGTGTTATAATAAAATGTTTTTTAAAAAATAAAAAAATATGGGACCAAAAAAAAAGGATAAAATGTATTAATAAAACAATGTATGCATGAATTGATTTTTCTATATCTATTGTTTTTAATATTGTAGTTTTGTTACCTAATCAATGTTAATCTAGATTTATATCTACAGTTATGGCTCTTTTCTATATAAAAATAAATTTTAAAAATTTACTAATGACATCTAAAAACTCTGAACATGATTATTCTAATAATCATGCATAGAGATCACCAAGAATTTTAGCATATTTCATTTATAAAGAACTAATGGTCTGTGAGTTTTTTAGTATGTTGAAAAAATCATAATGTTCTAGCTGGCCATTAAGCAAATGCTAACAAATTTAAAATGATTACAGTCATATGGAGTTTGCTCTCTGTTGGCAATGTAATTAAATGAGAAGTCATTGAAAATTAAATAACTATATTAATAGTGAAATTTAAGAAACCAAAGACTTTAGAATATTGAAGTTGGGCTCAGAAGCAAGATAGTAAAACAGCAAGATTTCAGTGTTCCTTCCTCTCATAGATACCACAGGTCAGTAAATATACAAGAAGTAATTTCTTTTGTGCAAAAACCAGAGACTATTTTAAAGGCTGTTTTTTCATGGTAAATGAAATGGCCTATTATGACAGTTTCAGTCTTCAATATTACCTTATCAGAAGTGGAAAAGTAAGTAAGAAAAATATTCAAAATAAGGAGACAAATTATCAAAATACTTTTATCAAAAATAGATAAGTGACATCTATGAACTGTTTGATAACTTATCAAAATATGTAAGTGATGTCTATAAACTGTTTCATCCATTTATACATAATTAAATTTCTTTTCAAGTATTCTTGAAATATTCAGCAGAAAAGACAATGCTAAAATATAAGAACAGTTTAAGATCGATTTATCAAAGTAGGTAAAGGAATATACATGTTAACCTTACAGTACCTATACCACAAACCATAAATTGAGAGGAAGGAGGAGGAGGAGGAGGAAGAGGGAGTGAAGGAAGAAGAGGAAGAAGATGAAGAAGAGAGGAAGAGGAGGGAAAGAGGAGGAAGAGGAGGAAGAGAGAGAGGGGGAAGAGGAGGAAGAGGAGGAGGAGGAGGAGGAGGAGGAAGAAGAAGATAAGGCAGCCCATAGGTAAAAAAAGCATTGTACCTGGGTATGTATGGATAATCTGGAGCTAGAAACATGGATATGTTTCCATACTTGGATACATGACAGAGTTAAATGCTTACTTTGTTATCTCCCCTATAATGAACTTTTTTGGTGATGGTGAACTTTCCATGAAAACCTGCTGTGTAGACTTGAGTGAAGGGTGAGATAGGTAAGGTGAAACTGCTCTTTCAGTGGGTCATTTTACATTTCTATGTTTTACTTGACTGAAATTACCAGGATTCTGTGTTTCTCATGAAGATGTTTTACTAAAGATTAGAAATGTGTGTGTTTACATAAGGACAATCATTTCAATCTCTTTTTTAGAAACTTGATATAGTAGCTTTGTTAACATAACAATTTGGCAAAATAAATAACATACTTAAAGCAATGAAAGGTATACTGAGCCATGATTTAAAAAAATATAGAAGAGAATAGAAAGATAAAAGAACCTGATAGGTTTATTATACAGTATTAAGTGACAAATATTTTTGTAATTAAAAAATCAGGAGAAACTATAAATAGGCAGAGTATATACCTGATAATGCTATGACTATATGCTTTCGGTATCTGATGGGAAAGTAGAAACAAAAGCTATATTTGCCTTTTTTAGTTTTCAATTGCCTTTTTTAGTTCTCAATTAGCTTGGACGATAGCCTAAGTGGTAGAACATGAAATTAACATGTGAGGGGTCCTGAACCAATCTCTGGCACTGCATATAATACTGTCCATTGAACTTTCAGAAGCTGTTCTTAATGGGCATGGGACCCATAGCTAGACATATTGAAAAGTAATTGGAGATGATACTTGGACTACATAAAATTAAAAATTTCTCTATATGAAGTGATCTAATTATTTCTTTCATAAGAGTTTAGGACACCCTAGGTAGTGCTCAGAGGTTATATCTAGTTATATGTATTTTACAAAATGACTCGTCGAAGTGCTCATAGAATATTTAGAGTGATAGGATCAAACCCTGGTAGATTACATGCAAAGCAATTTCCTTATCTCTCTAGCTCTTTTTTATATTGACTGTGCTGGTAGTTTTATATATATATATATATATATTCATAAATACACACATATATGTATATATACATGTACATATAAAATATATGTGTATAAAATATGTATATATGCATATATATACGTACTCTCTATCAATATATCCTATTAAATATAAAGCTATGTATTAATATAATATATATGAGAATGCTTGGGGATTATGAAGATCATTGGCGAATATACTTATATGTTTGAAAAATATAAAACAATGTATATAACCTACATTCAGTTGAAAAATATGAATATTTTCAATATCATGAATGGCATACTCACAATAACATTAATTACACATAAAAATAGCTTCATAAAACCTCTGATTTAAAAAATAATACACTTTACAGATGTGACTAAAGCACACTTTTTTCCAAGCAGACTAAAAAACAATTAAAAATAATATTTGGTCAAAGTCTCATTGATACTCAAATACAGTGCTATTTATATTTTAAATTTGTATAATATCTATTTTTAGACTTGAAGGAAAATAACATAATAATGTCGAAGCAAACTTATTCACAGTTCATTGAAACAGAAAAATCTAAAACACACTTATAGACACTTATAGACTATTGTTTAACTGTATTATAGTCTACAAAATGCAGAATAGTAAACACAAATGCATGGTGCTTAGGTTAGTGCAGATAATTAGCTTAAAGACTCTGTTTTTACTTCAGCACATTGTGATTAACAATAGTAATACTCATACAATAGTACACAATATCCAGGACTGAAATTACCACCTTCTCTTTCTACCATTTCTTCTTGTTCATTACTATTTTTCCCCTTTTGCCAAGTCCAACTCTCATTATTATTTTTCCATGACATTATTTTCCCTCATATGCTCAGATTATACTTGATTATGTAACTAATTTGTCATAAAATTAAATGCAATATAAAAAGTGTAAAAATAGGCACCAGATAGATAATACCTATCTTTATTCATACACATTTTCAGTTTGTTTAGGGACCTCACATTGCAGTACAAATAGATTTTTCTAGGCTGGCTCTGTGTTCAAGTATCACTTCTGGTGGTGTTTGGCACAAAAACCTGGGTGTGTGGTATTGAACGCTGGTCAGTTGCATGTAGGACAAGCACCTTATTCTCTGTACTACATGCTATTAGGTCAGCATACATAATTTATAATAATATAAAATTGTATGTTCCCAAAAGAAATATTTGCAAAATTTTAAAATTCTTATTTTGATATTTGCTTCATATTTCTATTAGGAAAAAAGGTATCAAGTGAAAGTATCAAAATCAACAATTTGAAAAACTTCAATTTCTTCTGTGATCATACTATATATCATACATAATTAATAATACATATAATTAAAAATGTGATGTATACAAATGTAAGTAGCAGTGTTTGCCCTTGAAAATTTAAGGAAATGCTTGCATTTTTCTCTTTGTAATTTTTATATATAAGTAGTACATAGATATTTGCATTTAATAAAGTACTTTAAACATGTGAACAAAGGCTCTATATAGCGTGAGTTTAGGGGACAAAGAAAATAAAGAGCTGGGAATAGTAAAGCAATTTTTTTTTTTTTTTTGCTTTTTGGGTCACACCCGGCGATGCTCAGGGGTTACTCCTGGCTCTGCACTCAAGAATCACTCCTGGCGGTGCTCGGGGACCATATGGGATGCCGGGGATTGAACCCGGGCCAGCACAGGCCGCGCGTGCAAGGCAAACGCCCTACCCTCTGGGCTATCACTCCAGCCCCTAGTAAAGCATTTTAAAGCAGTTTTTCTTCCTTGGCAATAGGCTTACTATGTTGTAATTTGATGTTTTCCAATTGAAACAGCTTTGTGTCTGCACAGTGCTTAAAACTGTATAATAATGAACATTCAGAATAAAAACAGATAAACAAAAGAAAATAATAAGGCTTGTTCTAAAACTTCGGGAGCCAAAAACATAATTCCTTTAAGATTAATTTGTTTGTCCCCTTGTAAGGCATGTTATATTATGTTAAGAACTGCACACAAGATGATAGATAATAATTCAGTTTGTTCTATGAAGAATTTAATAAATAGAATAATTTTTTGCATCTATAGAACTCCTTTATGTTGTTGTTGTTAGTTTTGTTTTGTCTTGATTTTGGTTTGGGGGCTATAGCCAATGATGCTCAGGGCTTACTCCTGACCTGCACACAGGAATCACTCCTGGAGGAGCTTGGCTGAACATATGTAATTCCAGTGATAGAACCCAATTGGCAACATGCAAAAAAAAGTTGCCTATTTACTGTACTATTACTACAGACTCAATCTACAATAATCATATTTATCAAGCAGAGTTGTCCCATTTTAAGATGATCTGTATACATTTGCTTTTGTAAAATTAATGGTTACTATCACTTTGTTTGCCAAGAACCAATGGCACAATATATGAAAAAAAACCAAGTCCTTCCCTAAAATAATTTAGCTAAAATTCATGTTAAATAGATTAATACATATTCCCATCATAAAATTCTAGGGACAAAGAGAAAAATAATGATGGAAGAAAGGATTAAAATTTTTTGCGAATTTATAATATTTTAGTTGTCTCTAAGAATAATAAGGATAATGAAGAAAATTTCAAGGAAAAGGAAAGAACATATGAAAATTTAAAGAGGGATGATAATTTTTTAAGGGTTTGCAAATAATGAAAATCATTCTGAAGTTGTATATAAACAAACAATAGATTGTTTGCTAAAGTTTTGTGTAAATAATTAACATACAAACAACTTGTTCCCCAGTGCTAGAGTCAATGCACAGTAATCTCTCTCTTTCTCTCTCTCATTCTCACTCTCTCTATATAATATCTACTATATATCTAGGGATACATACCAAGAAGTGTCAAAGCTTAGTCCTGTATCTGAATTCAGGGATCACATCTGGCACACTTTGGGAACAATATAGGATATTTGGGATCAAACCTGGGTCAGCCAAGTGCAAGGCAAGAACACTACCTAGTCTACTATCTTTTTAGCCCCCAGATTTTTAAATGACCTTTTAATATAAGAAATTATGCAATGATTTCATAATAAATTTAACTTGTAGTAGGGAATGTTCAGTTTTGATGTCGGACTCAATCTTAATATCTGGGGACCATCATAACTTCATTATGAAATGAAGTGACAAAGAAGCTTGATTAATGAACATAATTATTTAACAACTTTCTTTGTCATAGTTTCTGCCTAATTGCTTTCCTAAATAAATGGTAACAGATGAATTAAGCTTTTTATCCATCCATCCATCCATCCACCCATCCACCCACCCACCCGTCCATTTATTTATTTATTTATTTATTTATTTATTTATTTATTTATTTATTTATTTATTTATTTATTGGGGTGCTTGTTTGCATTCCTTAAGTGCTCAAGTCTTTCTGTTTCTTCTGAACTCAGGGTTCACTCCTAGCAGAGATCATTGGGTGATATGTATAGCAGGGAGCAAACCTTTGTTGGCTGCAAGCAAGTGCTCTACACACTTTACTCTCCTCAACCCAAATATTTGTGCTTACTCTCTGTGGTGTGTACCTATTAAAAAAAACTAGTAAAGTTTGTTGTTAAATTTTGGCAAATTGAACTTCAAAATTGTACTGACTGTCTAACCTGAGGGGATATTTTACCATCATGAATAGTAAGTCCAGCTATAAATATACTAGTGTGTAATACTTTTAAATAAGGAATTCAAGCATTACTTGAATGTGGAGTTACTCGTCAATAAAGTAAGTCATTAGTAAATGGCAGTTCCTGTCTCTTTCCCTGGTTTTGACAGACATTCTGACAGCATTTAAAATAACCAAAGAACTGATATGCTTTACATGACTATGTGATTAAAGCAGGGGGAAGGAGTGATTTACATAAGACACTTTAAGGAGGCAAACTGTATTCAGAACCATAAATGAAGATATTTAAATAACCCTAGAGGTTAGTTATCTATTCAAATCCTCTTAATTTTACAGATGAGGAAAGTAAAATTCAATGCTTTAAGTGATTTCAACTGGACAATGCATAGTGGATTTTCAGTCCAATATTTTATTGTAACAACCTGATTCTATATTTAGTTATAAAATATCTCCCAGCTTTGAAAAATGTCACTGCATGAAAATTTACATTATTAATGTAAATGCACAGAAGCACTACAACAATCTTCTTGTGTTTGGCACAGAAGAAGTTATCCTATATTCCTCTGGGTTCTTAAGAGGTTGACAACAAATAAACAAACATCAGACAGATTGAAAGAGAACTCAATAGGTAGTTTAATAACACATATCCCACTTGTAAGATTGAGTAACTCACCCACATGGCTTCAGAAGATGCCAATTTAATTAGTTCTTCTAAGGCAGATGACATGACATTTGAAATGAGGAAAGAGCAGTCATTTAGGGGGATTAGCAGGGTAAAAAACATTAACAAAGGTATACAGATAAATTCTTCCTACCTTTTCTATTTTACAGAAATAAGGCAAATGGATTCTCCCAGTGCAGTGCATGAGATGACCTACAAAGAAATGACTGTTTGTTTCAAAACTGACTTAAATCTAGTTTCCATCCCTCTTCCAGGAAAGCATCCTTTTGCTAAAACTGATTTTAGAGTGGCAGACTTTTGTTCCCTAATATGTACTCAACATTAAAACACCTTTTTCTTTTAATTGATCAGTCATCATTGCCTTGGATATAATATGGAAAACAGTCTTTGAAACAATAATAAAAAGAATTTTATCTTTGCATACATTTTTATTTAACACTTCTGATTTAGTTACTAATATATTTCCAATTTTATATAAGAATATAATGAATTAAAGATGTAAAATCCACAAACTGTCACATATATTGAAGATGGGGATCAAGGATAAGGTAGTTGTCTTCTGTATTCTAATTTTTAATTTAATATTCTTATTATACCATCGTGAGATATACAATTACACAGATATTTATATTTGGGTTAGTTCTTACAGTGTTCCAGCAACCTTCCCTCCACCAGTGCCCATTTCCCACCACCAATGTCCCTGATACCCTCTCCCTCCCAGAGCCTGCCTCTATGGCCAGTTTATTATATCTTTCTTTTCCTCTATCTCTCTCTTCCTTCTCTTACACATTGTGGATTACAATACATACATTTAGAGGTCATTATGTGTATCTTACTGCCTGTATTTAATGCTCAGTTTTTGGTTGGTATTAGCACTTTAGACAATTATTAGCACTTTGTTCTCTTCTCAGTCGTACTTAACCTCTGACTCCCACACATTTGTGTAAGTTTCATCTTTGATAAGACCTCCTGATCCATGTTTTGCCTGACCTTGGATATTGGTATCACAATAGGTGTATATATCTATATCATGCAAATATATGCAGCCTGTCTGTCTTTTCCTTCTGGCTAATTTCACTCAACTGGATCCTCTCCATGTCCACCTATTTCTAGGCAAATTTCATAACTTCATTTTTCCTAACTGCTGCATAGTATTCCATTGTGTAGATGTACCACAGTTTCTTTATCCAGTCATCAGCTCTCGGGCACTTTGTTTCCAGATTCTGGCTGTTGTGAATAGTGCTGCTATGAAAATAAAGGTGCAGATGGTGTTTTCACTGTGTGTATTTAGCTTCCCAGCGTATATTCCCAAGAGTGGTATGGCTGTGTCAAATGGAAGCTCGATGTCTATTCTGGAGGAATGTCCATATTGTTTCCCAGAAAGGCACCACCAGTTGACATTTACAATAACATTGGAAAAGAGCCCTCTTTTCCCCCACATCCATGCCAGCGCTTGTTTTTGCTCCTTTGGATATGTGCCAGTCTCTGTGGTGTGAGATGATATCTCATTGTTGTTTTGATTTGCATATCTCTGATGATTAGTGATGATGAGCATCTTTTCATATGTCTTTTATCCATTCAAATTTCTTCCTTGTCAAAGTTTCTGTTCATTTATTCTCCCCAATTTTGATGGGGTAGGCTGTTTTCTTCTTGTAAAAGTTCTACCAGTGCCTAAATATAACTTGAATATCAACCCCTTATCAGTTGGGTTTTGGGTGAATATTATTTCCCATTCTGTGGACTGTCTTTGTATCTTGGTAACTGTTTCTTTTGAGGTGCAGAAGCTTTTTTTAGTTTTATGTAGTCCCATATGTTTATTTTTGCTTCCAGTTGCTTTGTTATTGGTGTTTCCTCAAGTAATAAAGTTTATAAAAACTCACCATAAGATTTTTGGCATAGATATTGGAGAGGGTGAAAGGGTGCCTAAACTGATGTCATTCACCCCCATTTTATTTTATATGGGTTGGCGAGTCTACGGACCAGTGGTCGGGAGAACCAAGGGATGCTGCTAGTTATACTCAGCAAACTGGACCTGCTGGTTCAATATGAAGATGCAGTGGTGCTCAGACACTGCTGTGCCTGTGGCTACCAATACACCTGCAGTGTTTGGGCACCACTGGAAATAGACATAGTGATATTCGTACAGTGCGGACCTAAACAGAGGCCATAAGTTGCCCAGTGTAGAATCAAGTTCAGTAACCTCTGACAGTCTTCTGATGTTCACTCTGTCTCCATAAATTGTAGACAATTTTATAATCATGGTTAAGTTATTTTCTATGTTAAAAGCAGGAGGAATGCAATTTAAAAGGCACATAATAACTGGTGTTGGTGAAAAATTGGAGTCCTTAGAGGTTGAAGGTAACAAAGAAAGTGATTCTAAAGAGTTTGCTGCTAGGTGGGAGTAATAGTACAGCAGCTAAGGCACTAGCCTTGCACTTGGTCAGCAAAGTTTGATCCCCATCCCTGAAAGCTGAGAATTATTCAGGAGCAAATTTTTTGAATACATAGCCAAGAGTTAATCTCTGTGCATCATCAGATGTTGACCCAAAACAAACAAAATTATGTTTCTAGATATCCTTTGGCAATGATTTTCTCTTAACTTTTAAGATAATATATCTATCCTGTTATCCCATCCTGAAGTAGTCCAAAGACATGAAGGCCAGCTGGACAAGCAGAAATTCAAAAATTTTTCAGAGAAGGGTGTACAACCTCAGAAAAAGGGAAGTTTCAAAAAAAAAAGACAAAGACTGATAAGAGCATGAGATGGCCTCCAAAATTTCGAGCAACAAACTAAGATCTGTATAGAAAGTACTACATGTATAGTGTAGGAGATGTTCACTAACTTTCTTTATTTTAACTTTTATTAAGACACCATGATTACAAAGTCATTCATAATAATATGATATTTTCATGCATACAATATTCCAACACAATCCCAACACCAGTGTCCCCCTTCTCTCCAACAATTTCTCCAGAGTCCCTAACATGCCCATCTGTCTCCTTGGCAAGCATATAAAAATTTAGTTCACATTACTCAATGAAACAAAATTTAAAGGAATGAAAAATGAAATCATCAGAATATAAATTTTAAAAAGCAAAATGTGATGATTGATTGCTAAATGATTTAAATGGATACAAATAAGATATTAATTCACTATTAAAATGATAAAGTTAATTAGCCACCTAGGAGTAAGCATACCTTTTTCAATTTCTTGGAAGGTAACCATATGCACTGTGAGTACCTGTTCTTTAGATAAACAATTTTATGCCTTTAACAAAATTGGTTTCAAGGGAATAAAATTCCCTAAACTTTTGCCTGTCTATGAAGTTCTCTTTTGTTCCTTCAAATCCTATTGATGATCTATCTGGATAAGTATTCCTGGTGAGTTGGTCATTTTCTGGGTTTTGTAATACAAAATCTCTGTTCTGGCTCATAGAGTTTCATTTGATAGATCTGCTGCATATCTCCTAGACTTTCTTTTGTATGTAAGTTCCTGTTTCAAAAATGTCTGCATTCAGTATTCTGTCTCTTTTATTCTGTCTCATTTTGAGTACAATTTGTCTTGGAGTTTTTCCAGCTGAATCTATTTTCCTGGGATCTTCCAGATCCTGTTAGATCTTAGTGCATATAATCTTTGATCACTTGATCACTTGACATCCCATTATTCGTCAATTTGCTCAAGCAGGTACCAGTAACGTTTCCATTTGACCCTATCACGTGCCACTGTAGCCCAATGTCATCTGCTTGAACCCCAGATGCTGATACACCAGGCAGAGAAGCTACCAGCTCTCCCCGTTGCACTCCCTGCACTCCACTGATCACTAGGGGTCAGAAATGAGAGTGACTTTCGGCCCGAGTCCACCACCCAATAGAGCCTCCGAAGAACCCAGAGGAACCTCCACACCATGCTGGCAGTGATTTTCATCATTCAGACTCCACAGCTCATCAGAACTTCATCCAAGAGACTAAGCCAATCTCAAGCCTGGCTCGTTAGAGACCCAGCCTACGGAAACCCAACATTCAGAGACCCACTCTTCAGAGGAAAGTATTTCAAGCCCAGGAATGCTTGAACCACAGATGTAGATACAACCAGGTAGAGCAGCTAGCAGCTCTCCCTGTTGCACATGGCCGCTTTGCGGTCGCAAGATGTATCTCCAAATTACCAAGACTATTCTACCCACTCCTCTCAGAAATGCGGGCAAGCTGCCTGCACAACAGAGCCTGGGAAGCTGTCAATGCATATTTGATATGAAAAAAACCAGTAATACCAATGTTAGTAATCTTTAATTTAGGGAGATTACTTTTTTTTTCCTCCTGATTTTGTTTTCTGTGTCACACCAAGCAATACTCAGGTGTTAGTCCTAGATCTATGTTGGAGAGTCACTCGGAGTCCCCAACAGTATCAGGACAGAAGTTCTCTTCTACCTCCAAGCCGCAAGGGAATGGATGAAAACTCAGGAGTCTGACACAGTTCCAAAAGGCTTTTAATAGCAAAACAAACTCTACCACCACAATCCAATATAATGGAAGAAGACCTCTAGCTCTGGTCAGAACTGAGACCATGCATGATGGCCTAAATCTCATACCAAAGAGGATCCCACCAGAGACAGTCCTACCAATGTGGATGCAGTACCTCAAGTCACTCTCCTTATATATGCTAAAGTATTCCTAACTTCAGGGAGGGTCCTGTCAGCAAATACCAACTAAATAGCTTCTAGAGAGTAGAAGAGTGTAGTAGGGTGGTACCTCTCCCTACTACAGGTCTAAACAAATGGTTTTTCCAAGGACTAATCCCTTTGTCCAAGATTATCTTTTATGTCTAAACACTGGAGAGAGAGAGAGAGAGAGAGAGAGAGAGAGAGGGTGGTTTGTATAAAGTAATGCATCTTAATTTCATGGGCTTCATGTCATCTGAATGGTACCCACAAGGCCCTTCTTATTTATTATCTGCACCTGGGTAATTCTGAGTATCTTGTTCTCTGTATACTGAAAGTGTCAAGCTTGCCTGCTTGAGGGCAAACTAGTATGATCCTTCCTATAATCTTAAAGCATAGTATCAACATAGGGTGGTAGTCTCCTGGTAAATTCTAACTGTCACACTCTGGGAGAAGTGGGTAAAGAGGAACTGTGCCCAATCTAGATAACATAGAAGTCTTAGTAAATATACAATGATAATTTAGAAGTTGCTCATTCAGAATCAAGGTGACTTCTGTAACTGCCACACCCTCTATCAGTGTTTATACAGAAGAGAACTCTCATTAGTATGAACTCTGGATTAGGGACATGCAAATAGTTTAAAAGTGTAATTAGATTAAATTGCAAAAGATCCCAAACTAACTAGGTCTGTCATGCAACAGATCTACACTCAACAATTACTCCTCATGGTGCTTGGGGATACCACATGAGGTGCTTTGGATCAAACCTTCTACGTCACATGCAAGACAAGTGTCCTATCCACTGTGCTATGGTTACAGACCGACTCTGGGAAAATCTCAATGATAATTTCATTACCTATGTTTCTTCACAGAATGTGCCTTCCTGTTCTTCAAGGACACCAATGATTCTTATCATTCCTTTTGAACTTATCCTATAGTTCTCTCTAATACTGTCCATTAATTTTAATTTTATTATTTTTACTTTTGCTGTTTTCCAGTGGTTTCTTCCTCATCTTGGAGTTATTTTTCTTACTCAATTCAGTTATTCTGCTATTCAGAGTTTGTATTGACTGTATTTTATCACCTATGGTTATCTTCATTTCTTTAATTTTTAATTGGAGTATTTAATTTTTTAAGTTTAAACTCATACATTTCTTGTTATCTGCAGACTACCTGTGCTATTATTTCTTTGAATTCATTGAACATTCTCATCATAGTGTCATCATTAAAGACATTGTATACGGATTTACTGGTACTATGTCTTCTATGATAATGTTTTCATTCATTGAGCTTGGGGGTTTCTATTCATCTTCCCTATTGATTTTCTAGTTCTTGCTATATAGAGGTTGAATCTTTAAGTTAGAACCCAGAAGATGCTAGATTATTAAACTAAGGATACTCTCTGTCTTTGCCCAACTTCACCAACTGACAGGAAGAATAACTGTAAGTAGTGTGTAATTTGTTGAGAAGGATTGCTGTGCATTCACCTCTGCATTGCACAAACATATGGCCACTTGTTTCAGGAACTTTGGTATGAGCTAGATCAGGAGTAGAGTCAAGTGAGAGCTACTTGCAATTAAATGGCTCTGATAACATGAAAAATGCAATCAACAGTATTATGGGTAGACACAGAGCACACTGTACAACCACACCTTAATATACATAGTTTAAGGATACACCATAATCCATTAAGATAAAAATTTAAATAATTTACATCATACAGTCCATTTTTATCACAAAGGAATAGAATTAGAAATAAAGAGTTAAATGTTCTAAGCAATGACAATAAAATTCAATAATTCAAACTGAATCATGGATTAATGTAGAAAAATCAGACATTTTTAAATGCATATAAATGAGTAAAGCTAAGATTTTCAAATATCACAATTTGTCAAATGTAGGAGTTACAGCATTGAGTAAAAGTTTTGTATATGTTATAGATATTTTATTTTAAATGAGACATTTGTCAAATTAGTAATCTATAATCCTATCTCAAATATCAGAAAAATAAAAATAGTAAAGCAAAAATAGCAGAGAAAATGTAATTAACATAAAATAATTAAAGGGTCTGGAGTGATAGCACAGCAGGTACATTGTTTCCTTTGCACACGGCTGACCGGAGTTCAATCCTTGGCATCTCCTGAGCACCACAAGGAGTAATTACTGAGTGCAGAGCCAGGAATAACCCCTGAGTATTGTGGGGCTACCAAAAAGAGTAAAAATAAATTAATCAATTAAAAACTAAAAAAATATATAATTATATAAAAATGAAGTTAATTAATTAAAATTTTAAACATATAAGTGAAAAAAAATAGTTTTCATAAAATTAATTTAAGTCAGATTTTACAATTCAGTAGTCCATGTAGTTGGTTAGATAGTACAGTGGGTAAGGTGCTTGCCTTATACATAGTTATCTGGGATTGATCCCCAGCACACAAGTTTGAGCCCAGAGCCCTTAATTACCCTGAGCACTGCTATGATTAAACCTTGAGCACAAAGCCAGGAGTGAGCTTCAGCAACAGTGAGGGTATATTCCCCTAAACTCTCCCCAAGTTCAGTAATATAGACAAAATTACAAGATACAAATTAACATTATGATAAATAAAATAGTCTACAAATTTTTTAAAGTTATGTAAACTTCTATTAAAATAATTGTGAAATTTTGAAGAATATCATTCAAGTAACACTTTATTCCAAACCCTAAACAAAATGAAATAGAAGAAATTGTCTTATAACCATCTGAGAGTTTCAACTTTTAAGGGAAAGTTTTCAAAATTAGAAATACCATGCCAGAAGTAGAAATACAATACATTTACATGGGAATTGCATCCCATGTATAAGAAGAACTAATGGATACTTTAAAACAGTTTCTTCAGATATAGAAGGAACACTTTGTAATGTGTTGGCTAAGATCAGTGTATTTCTAATGCAATGAAAGTACAAAACAGAACAAGAAAACTATAGACATATCTTTCATGAGTTTAGATACACATTTTTTATTAATGTTTTAAAAATAAAATTTAGCAGTAAGTACATGTGTGTGTATCATTAATGTGTATGTATTATTCCTATGTAGTATGTTATGGGCAATTTGCCTTTGTACTGGAAGTTTATTTACATTTTTACCATCAGTAAAAATCATATGTAGAATGCTTACTACTTGACTGGGAACTGCATAATTCTTTATCAAATTGTGTAATTGTTCCAAATAAGAACAATTATTATTTCTTAATTAAATGATGGAAGATTAAATTGTGTGTTTATGTACTCATGTACATAACGATTTGGAAATACGAGGTGCCAACTGGAAAGTTAGGGAGGATGAATGGGAATGCAGGTAAACTCTCTCTAGATCTGGGAAAGTTCAGAAAATTTCACTGAATTGTTCACAGCAGGTCACCACCCTGCCTTTCTATTTGGGTATTATTCTCTCTAAAACTTTTCTTTTTTCTATTTTATTAATATTTTAGAACACCACCATGAGATATACCATTAAAAAGTTGTTCATGTTTGGGGGTTTCGGTCACATGTGTTCCAGCACCCATCCCTCCACCAGTGCCCATTTGCCACCACCATGTCCCCAATTCCCTCCCCCTTCCCATAGCCTGCCTCTATGGCAGGTTCTTTACCTCTTTTCTCCCTTTCTCCCTCTCTCTCTCTCTTCCTTCTCTTACATACTGTGGATTGCAATATATACACTTAGAGGCCATCACGTGCATTTTTTGCCTGTATTTAATGCACGGTTCTAGGTTGGTATTAGCCCTTTCAACAATTATTCACACACTTTCCCTTCTCTGTCTTAACTAACATCTGACTCTCACACGTTTGTGGTAAATTAATACATTTTTGATTTTTCACTTGCAGCTACATATCATTTCAAATGTCCTTGGTTTCAAAAATCACCAAGATTGAAAACAAAGTGTTTTTTAGGTTAAGAATCTGTCTCTTTGAAATCTCATATGAAGATCTAGTTTTATGCTCCTTATACCTTTTATTTTTATTCATAATTCAGGATTGTATGCTTCTAAAAATAATAAAACTTATGTAAAAATATGCATGAGAGGCATTCATTCTACCACTGAGTTATATTCCTTGTCTTTAAAACTATAATTCTTGAAGAAGGCATAGTATTATGAATCTCTGCAATTTAAGGTTAAGTAGAGGTCTTTAGATTCTATGTTGAAAGGAATACCTATAAGTTGTATGAATTACATTATCCAAATTAAAATATTTATTTTTATAAAAATCAATATGCATAGAATAAAAACTGAATAAAAGACAAGGTATGAATATATAGAAAATACTTTTCAAACAGCATATAATAAATAACTATAATCTTGACTATCAAAAATACATTATTAAACTGAAGTGTATGAAATGTAAAAATCCAGTTAGCAGTGCCTAAAATATGTTAGTAGACACATGTTTGATGATCTAGCCCATGTGCTACTTGAGCCCATGTAGCTCAGCACATGAGTAGCCCTCATTTCCCTTCTTGAGATGTGTACGCTTTCTCCAGTTTCCTCCTTCCCCTTGCTAAAAGCCCCCAAATAAAATCTGTTTTTACTGAAAATATATACTCGTTATATTATACCACAGAAGATGTAAAGATGGAAAATTATTAAACAAAATATGTTAAACATTATTATATATGAAGTAGATATTAACAAATCACCAAGAAACAGCCATGTACACCTATCATAATGGCTAAAATCCTTTTAAAAAGTTATATCACATTATAAGAATATGAAAAAATCTTGATAATATGTTGAAGTGGAAATAGAAAATGATATATTTTAGAATATCTGGCCTTCAGAACCCTTACAACTTCATTCTAAACTAAGCATGAAAATATTGCATAATCTTCACATATCATTATTGAATATTTATTTTGGAGTTATGACAAATTCAAAGCACAAAAAATACTTCCATGCAGTTCTTTATAAAACTTTTTGCTGACAGTAGTCAAAACAGGAATGAACAAGATGTCTTTCAACATGTAAGTGGTTAACCAACTTTGTTTTGTATATTCCATGAAATGCTAATCTGCAATCAAGACTAATGGACTGTTCAAGCCCAAAACAACTTCATGGGATCTCCAGGGCATTACGTTGAATTAAAGATATTATCTAAAAAGGTTATACCCCATACATTATTTTAATTCAAGTGCCATTTTGTTGTATAAGAGAGTAACGATTTCCAGACTTAAGGTATGGAAGAGAAGGTGAATGGGAGGGATATTATTATATTTATAAGAAGGCAACAGGAGGATACCTGCCCATGCAAAAATGTCAGATTCTATTTTGTGTTGAGGGATATAAAAGCCGCCACATGAAATTCAGTTGCATATTAGCAAATGCAAAAAAATGGTTTGAGGCTCTTTATGTTCCTGGAGCAAGTAGGTGCCCTTGGGCTCTACTAGCATGAGACAGGACATATGGAGATGTTACTGGTGCCCGCTCGAGCCAATTGATGATGAACGGGAAGACAGTGATACAGTGATTAGCAAAATAGAAAGTAAGGGGAAATTTGAAAAAAATTAGAATGGTTAATCAACGCTGGTATCTGGATATTATACTATAGTTCTCCAAAATTTTGCCTTTGTAAAGGAACTGAATACAGTGTACTGGGATATCTCTGCATTACTTTTTTTTATAATTATATGCAATTACATAAACAAATAGAATCAATCTCAAAATCTTTCTTATAAACAGAGTCACTCAAAGAGACAGCAAGTAGACAGTAAATAAATACAACAAATAAAATAGAAACTAATAGGACAGTACATGAATAGGGTAAACATAATATAGTACATCTATACAATGGAATACTTAGCAGCTGCCAGGAAAAGTGAAGTCATCGATTTTCTTATAAACGGATGGACATGGAGATTATCATACTCAGTGAAATAAGTCAGAGAGAAGAGACAGATAGATAGACATAGAATAAATATACTCATTAGTAGGATATTAAAAACACAGCATGAGACTAATACGCAAGACAATAGAAATAAGGGCCAGAAGGATTGGTTCATGTTTGGAAGTTTGCCACAAGTGTGGAGAGGGTGGGAGGGCAGTTAGGACAGAGAAGGGACCATTATGAAAAAGATAGTAGGAAATGATCCCTCTGGACAGGAACTTAATGATAAAGGAGGTAATGGGATATATACATAATAAGCTTTCAGTAACTGTATTGCAAACTGTAATGCCCAAAAGTAAAGAGAGTGAGAGCAAGTCAAGCAAGAAAGAGTGTCTGTGTGTTGTGTATGTGTGTGTGGAGAGAGAGAGAGAGAGAGAGAGAGAGAGAGAGAGAGAGAGAGAGAGAGAGAGAGAGAGAGAGAGAGAGAGTCTGCCATAGCAGCAGGCTACAGGAGAGAGCATAGACAGGAGGGAAACTGGGGAGTTTCCCAGCATCCAACCGAGTGCTGGGAAATGCACACTGAGGGAAGGAGTGTTGCAACATTGTATGGCTGAAATTTAATCATGAATCATGAACAGCTTTGCAACTGTATCTCCCTGGGGATTCAATTAAAAAACAAAAGACAGCAGATAAATATTTCCCCCATTGCTGGGAAAAAGGAAAAGAAGTAACTGATAATGGATATGCTTTCTTTGGGGGCTCATTAAAATGTGATAAAATAAGATTTTAGTTTGTATTTTTAAAACACTGAATTGTGTGTTTTTATTGGGTGAATTTCATAATTTATACAGTATATGTCTATAAGACAGATTTTCTATTTTTGGCAAATTTTGTAATTTAGGTATTTTATACCTAAAAATACATATTTTATACCTAAAATAAATACATTTCAAGAAGCGTCAATCAAAGAAAATTTTGCCAATACACTAGTTAATATTCTCTCTCTCCCAAATCTGTATAGATTTTGAGCATTTATCTTGTATTCTTAAATAATGCCTTAATAATTAGTAATGTTTTAATATTATTTTAATTTGGCCTGCCCCTCAAAGCATTGCAGGTGTGGCTGCAGTGCCCAGCTGCATTAGCAGGTGCTGACAGGAGACAGGCATGCCTACACTCAGAGTTCTGCCCCGTGCGCCCTGAATGGTTGATGGTCTGACACAGAAAAAGACTGGGCCCCCTGGGATGAATCCAGAGATACACCTAGTGTATTCGATTGGCCAAAAACAGTAACAATAATGGACCTCATTCCCAATGCATGGAGATGTTACGCTCAAGCAAATCAATTAACAATGGGAAGAGAGGTGACAAGTGACAAGTGACTAAGCAGACAGCTCGATAAGACCCTTAGAATAAATTATGAACATGTCTGTACAATACTTGAGGAATTGAGATATTTTACAAATTTACATTTATCCATTCACTCTTCTACGATGGGCCCTATTTTACTACCTTCTACTAGAAGACTGGTTATTTCTGTATTGTCTATTAGTGCCAAATATCTCCTTAGGTTCTCCCTTTTTGGCTCTTCTGTTGGATTGACTGTTCTCTCAAGTTCCAAAAGTTTCAAGTTTCAAGTGTTTCATTAAAAAAAAGTGCTTTTTGTTGCAGGACTCCTAAGGGCCGCTGCATCTGCTCTGGAGTGCCTCCCGCAAATCACTCCGTAGATAAGGGGGTAGTCTAAATGTGGCAGTTTATCCGACCATGTATGCTGTACTAGCTGGTATAAATATTCTCCCATGCTACCACAATCATCGTGGGACTAGCTAGATCTTACCAGCATATTAGCCTGGCCACGCTGGACCCCTAAGTAATTAGACCAGAGAGAAATGCTGTTTGCTTCCAAGCAAACAAGCATGGCTCTCTGATATACTCAAGGGCAACTAAAATATAAAACTACAATGAAGTAGAAGAGACTTGTGAAGGCTTGGAGAAATATTTAACTGACATTAGTATTAGTCTTTGGTACAGAGACATGCCATCTCAGAAACCCCTTCTCTACCCTACAAAGGCATTCCCAGGCAGATTTCGGCTCAAAACCTTAGCATAGTAAAGGCCCTAGGTGAGGTGCAGGGAGGGATTACCTAAGGGCATTGGACCCTCCCTGCTTTCCATAACAGTGGGAGGAAGGTCTGAGTTACAGGGATATAAACTAGCCGGTTCCCGCTCTCCGGGCCTTCTTCTTTGTGGGATCTCTCCTTGTGAGCGCTCATTCCCCTTGGAAGCTTTTTTCTCCTTTACACGTGGTGGTCGCCATCTTGGCCTACATGTGGCTGGGGTTCTAGCCTGGAATCCTAAGCACCGGGCTTTTCCTTTTGCTGATTTGTATGCCTGAACCTGTGATAAGTAAAGCCTTTTAAAACTGCATCGGATTCCTGAGTTTTCATCCGTTCCTTGCCGGCTTCGGAGGTAGAAGGGAACTCGCATCCCGGCACTGTCGGGACCCCGGCAGAGCGCCCGACACTTTTTAACGTTTCAGATTTGAGTAATATCCAGGTTGATATATAAAATTAGATATAGATTTGGGAATTTTGGTGACATCAATGGTTTTTATGCCCAAGTATATTTTTATGCTACATTACTTCCATTAAAAATTTTGAAGGAATGCTGGAATATTTTAAACAAGCTGGGTGAGGAGCTCCTTAGGTGAGTCAAAGGAAAAGTGAGCACATACAATGTCTTTGGATTAAATTGAAAACTGTTCTGAGAAGAGATGATTATGTTAAATTGGGAAAGATATATAAAATACGTCAATGTCATTTCCTTAATTCTTACTAAGAACCCTGCAATTTCATCATAACCAATTCTTTTATAACCTTAATGCAAATTTTTATATAGCATAGAAGGCAATTATACAATAATATCGAGTGCCTTTCGGAAAAGCAAAGTGTGATCTTGCAACCATCAGAAAGGTCTTCCACAGCCCCTGTGGGAAAATTGATCACAACTTTAAACCGTGACATTGTTTATATGAGTTTATATAAATAGTTGAAATAGTATAAAACAAACACCTGTTTAGGATTCGAGAAATCTTGTAAAAACAAGGCCCCAGCTTAATCTTTGGCTCCCATAGCCCATTTCACTAAGTATTATTGATTGCAGCCCTGAGTATTGCTTGAGAGCATCATATGAATCTCACAATGTTAGAATACGTTTTTTATTTGTCTTCCTTTTTTCTTTTTTGCTTTCTGGGTCACACCCAGCAATACTCAGGGTTTTTTCCTGGCTCTGTAATCAGAAATTACTCCTGGCAGTGGTCGGAGACCATTTGGGATGCTAGGAATTGAACTTGGGTCAGCCACATGCAAGGCAAACACCCTCCCAGCTGTACTATCACTCAGGTTCCATGTGTTTTTAAATTTTGTTCATTTATCTCTTTGGCTTAGGGAACACACCCAACACTACTTAAGGCTTCCTCCCTGGCTCTTTCCAGGGGTCAGGTTTCTCAGAGCTCCTATAACCTTATTGTTCTATAATATCAGCTAGCAATCTGCATATGCCCCATACATTCCATAACCCTAATCAAAATTATAAAGATGCTTATTTTACACTATAAAAACTTTTTTCAGAAGGTCAGTTAAGATTTTTGATCTCCCTTCATCATGTATTTTTAATCTATATGTGAAGAATACTTGATGCAATGCTTATATTTTTTAAGAAATGAGTTGTATGTGGTCAATTTTTAATTTAAATTCTGAATTTATTCAAATTATAAAAATGTCTTAAGATAGCAAGCAATTCCAACTCTGACCTGAAACGTAAACTTTTCTTGTATTTTTTAGAAAATAGTGCTAAAATATATATATATTATATATGTTGTATATTATATATATGTGTGTGTGTATATATATATATATATATATATATATATATATATATATATATATGTTAAAAATATATTTGTTTCGGGCCAGAGATAGTAGAGTAGTAAAGTGGGTAGGGCACTTGTATTGCACATGGTCAACCAGGGTTGAATCCCCAGATCTTTACATGGTTTCTTGAGAACCATAAATAGTAAATCCTGATTGGAGAACTAGAAATAAGTCACCACCAGAGGTGGTCCTAAACAATAACAACAAAAATTTTGTTTTGATAATGAAGGTCTATTAAACCTGAGCATAATAATAAACATCTTTGGACATTACTTAACCACTCATCTTAAGCTATGGTTATGAAATGCCCATGTATAGACATTTAATGGATTATTTTGCACTAAATTCTAATAAGTCATTTGGAAATATGCTTGAAATTTTGGTAAGTAAGCCTTATTTTATTGGTATGCTCCAAGTCTATTTACTTAGGCAAACGTACCTTCCCTTTGGAAAGATAATAAGGAAGGTACTTCTGGAAATACCAAAATTTCCAGGTACTGTTTTCGGGAACATAAAGGTTGGTTAGAGAGCCAAAGGATGCTTTCTGGTAGAGATTAAAATCATCAAGTGTGTAAATGAAAAGGAACATATTCATTTATCTTTGTCTTTTTATACCTATACAAAATAATATCAGCCATCTGTCAAAAGTGCAATAAAGGACACTTTGTTTTTCTGTACCTAAATTAAATGGACCTGGATGGGATTTTAATGGAAATATGTACAGTAGAGATTTCCAAACAATCAAGCTTGGCAATTCCTTCCAGCAGGCCTTTGATGAGATTCCTGAGAGGGCAATTCTCACTGAGAATTCCCCTTTCCTCTTTAATACCTGTAATATTGCAAATCACATTTTCCCCTTTTGAAGGCCTGACACTTTTCAGATGTGTAGGAAATTAGAAGGAGGGTTCTAATCTTCCATGAAAGCTTTGACTTAGGTTAAATAAGCAAATGAGGTGAAAATATATTAAACTAAGGAATTGTTTTTCACCAAAATTGATAGAACTAATGTGTACTTATTACCTATGCAATATTTGGGTAAGTACTTTATTCAAAAGAAAAATACTACATAAATGTTTGCATTTTTTTTATATCTTTCCTTCAAAAACAAGTCAGCCACTACACTGTGGGAGAGAAAAGGAAATTTTTCATATTTTTTTAAAAACCTAGTCTCTATTTAGTAACTTTTACTAATAATAGTAGTGTGGGTAGGACTCTTATCTAGCAGCTGACTAACCTAGAATCTATCTCCAGCATCCAATTGGTCCTCTGAGTTAACCAGAAATGATCAATAAGTGAAGAGTCAGGATTAAGCTCTGAATACCAATTGCCCCAAAAGAAAACCAAGTTCATAAAATGAAAGGACATATAATAAATATTAAAATAAACTGAAAACTATAAAATATATTCATGAAATGCCCATTTTATTATATCCGTAACAGCTTTTTAACAACTTTAAATATTTTACTTAATAAACATTTCTTTTTGATTTCTTAATATCAGTAAATGTTATTTATTCATTTACTTCTTTTTGATCACACCCAACAGTACTCAGGAAATTCTCCTGGCTCTGTACTCAGAAATTAATGCTGGCAGTGCTCAGGGGACTATATGGGATACTGGAGAGAGAACCTGGGTGAACCTTGAGGAAGGCAAATGCCCACCCAGCTGTACTATTTCTCAGCTCCACATTTCTATTTAGTTTTCCTTCACATATAATTTTGGGGCCTACAGGATGGCTCATTGATTAAAAGGCCTTCTTGTAATCTGACATCTAAACAATCCTGGCGTGTCTATGCCTGGGACTTTCTGGAATCTAAAACAGTGAGTGGTCTCAGTTCATAGTCACGTTTACTTGAGCACCACAGCTAACAATATGACTACCAGCAAGCATTCCAAGTTAGATGTGTAAATAGTACAGCTAGGAGTAGGAAACCCATCAAGTACCTGAGTATCATATCAGCCTCTCATGGGCAACATAGCAAAGTGTGTGAGCACCACAGCCATGCATGTGTGAACTACAGTCATTTCAACAACAGTAGCAAAGGCTAGATAAAGAGGGAAAAGGCATCACAAAATTTGACTCATCAACCAAACAACAAACCATCAGCCAAAAAAAAAAAAAAAAAAAAACCTGCATTTGCACTCTTTAAAGAATAGGTTCCATAATAATATAATGTAAGCGTTGGCCACCTGATGGGGTGACTGACCGGGAGCCTCGGACGCCGCACCTACCAAGGACAACTCTGAGAGACAAGTCCTATTCAAAAGCAAGGGTTTTATTAATAAGCGAGTATACTCGGGCTCATAGCGTGACCCCCAAGCGGTCAGTGGCTAAGAGCCCGAGCCCTTCCAGGGAGGATCTTTTAAGGAATAATTCCCCGCCACAGAAAAGCCCGTGCATAACTATCCAATAGGTTTAAGATATTACATCAAGGTCTGCGCACAGGCAGCCAATCACTCTGCACCAAGTAACCATCACCCACCAATCTAAGGCGTGCCTAATACTTCTTTCCTGGGCACGGTATGGGCCCAGTCACCTATCATACCAAATACAGAGGGGGACATCAGACGCAAACCTCTCGGAATGTTTCCCTCCCTGGCATTATTTGCTTAAGGCCCTTCCTGCTGTGCTCTTGTCAGCCATCATTTTATCAGTTACTTTCAGTTGAGCCATCATTTTATCAGTTACCTCTGGTTGAGCCATCATTTTATCAGTTACCTCTGGTTGAGCCATCATTTTATCAGTTACCTCTGGTTCCTGTCTTTGTGTTCTGTGGGCGAGGGGCCATTCTTTCAATAATATAAGTTGACTAAAGAAAGGCAAAATAGAGGGTCAGAGGAATCTGGAATACAAAGACGTAGCAAATCAAAACCCAAGTTTCATCTCCAGGACCATATATCCCCCAGAGAATTACCAGGTATAGCTGGATGCCCCAGGCAACTCTAGGTATAGCACAAAACTGGAGACGATTGGCAGCTTCCAGAAAGTGGGCTCTGAATTCTTATTTCTCCTGATGAAAGTTAACGTAACTGATATTCAAATAATCGTATTATATCAGCTGATTAATCCAAATCTGTTTTTAGAGTCATTATGCCCTTATTTAATGTGAACAGAGCACTGTCTGGGTCCCTGGCTGTTGCAGGACTCTAGGGCCGCTGCATCTGCTCTGGTTGCCTCCCAAATCACTCCGTAGATAAGGGGGTAGTCTAAATGTGGCAGTTTATCCGACCATGTATGCTGTCTAGCTGGTTAAATATCTCCCATGCTACCACAATCATCGTTGGGACTAGCTAGATCTTACCAGCATTTAGCCTGGCCACGTAGGACACCTAAGTAATTAGACCAGAGGAAATGCTGTTTGCTTCCAAGCAAACAAGCTGGCTCCCTGATATACTCAAAGGCAACTAAATTAAAACTACAATGAAGTAGGGAGGCTTGTGAAGGCTTGGAGAAATATTTAACTGGCTTGATGTTGGTCTTTGGTACAGAGACATGCCATCTCAGAAACCCCCTTCTCTCACTACAAAGCTATTCCCAACGATTTCGCTCAAAACATTAGCCAGTAAAGGCCTAGGTGAGGTGCGGGGAGGGGTTACCTAAGGGCTTGGACCCTCCCTGCTTTCCATAACAGTGGGAGGGAAGGTCTGGTTACAGGGATATAAACTAGCGGTTCCGCTCTCCCTTCCTTCTTCCTTGTGGGATCTCTCCTTGTGCGCCATTCCCTTGGAAGCTTTTACACGTGGTGGTCGCCATCTTGGCCTCACGTGGCTGGGGGTTCTAGCCTGGAATCCTAAACGGGTTTTCCTTTTGCTGGTTTATGCCTGAACCTCTGATAAGTAAAGCCTTTAAAACTGCTCGTCTGAGCTTTCATCCGTTCCGCTGGCCGGAGGTAGAGGGAACTCGCTTCCCGGCACTGTCGGGACCCGCGGGCGCCCGTCACCTGGCCAGCAGCCCCTGGCACAAATGAGGAAGACCTAGATCCTGCCAGACTTCATCCCTGGGGAAAAAGGAGAGGTATGGACTTGAGAGAAACTCTGACTTGCTGCTGCTGCTGAGAAAGGAAAGGAAAGAAAGAAGGACACCGAAGCAGAGGGGAGTTCTGGACAGCAGCACTCCATTTACTGAACACAGTTTAAGCCCTTTATACAATATTTGGCTGGAGGGGGACTAGCACACATCACAGGGCATTTGTAAGCTCCTGGGCCATTGTAACAGAAAACAGTCTGTACAACAAATGACAATTACAGATTTAGCATTTGTGAGGTAACATTTGCAAGGTAATGATCATTGATTTACATATTCCTGTGATCAGAGGTCAGAAGACCAGGCATATTCTGCCTCACCTTAGCTCAGATAAGCACAGATAAAGCCCTGCCCTTATGAGTGTTACCATAAGGGTAGGGGCCCATTTCTGGGTCCTGCCCTTAGGGCCTTGTGGTGGGAAAGTGCTGGACCCTAAGGCTAGCAGCTCAGAACCCAACAGAGCACTACTAAAGAAGCTAGGACTCAAAGTTACATCTTAAGTCTTATTTCTTAAGGTTGCAGACTTTTATCTAAGACTTCATTCAAATCTACTGGAGACTAAGTAGGGACAAAAATCTTTCTGTAAAGTAGTTTTGTAAACACTATAAAAACAAGATAATTCTAGCAATAAATTATTTTTTCAGAAATATATAGATTTATGTTATTTACCTACACACTCAGAGGGATAAAGAGAGAGGAAGCTGTACAGACACAGTCTTTAATTCATCTTCATTAGAGAAACAAAACTACAAAATGAATGGAAGCTCTGAAGACAGCTTAAAAATGATAGGATGTTGTTAGACATCTAGAGAGAATACAAAAGTTCAGAATATGCAGAAGGAATCAGTACTGAAGAAAATCAAATCTTTTTATACTTGGAAAAAGATTGTAGAAAAATTTTTATGGTCTTCCAGCAACCTGTTTGCCATATGAGTAAAGTATTCAAAATTACAGTGTGAATTATAAACATAACATTTTGGGTCTGTTGAAGCTAATGACAATGATTTTGGAAAAGTAATACTTTTTTTTTTAAATGTAAATGTATTAATCCAGGAAAACTAGGTCTTGACAGAGATAGTATACACTCCTACCTACCAGCAATAAGGAATATGCTATATTATTGATTTTCCCTAGAAAAATATTACAAGTGAAAGGAATTTTGAAGGATGCTCTAGTTCCCTAAATTTGCAATATGTAAGGAATAATTATCATTTTTAGTTTCAATATCTTTAATTTGAAAAAAGAAAGCACTATGGGTATTTTCAAGCATACTGAAAATTATATTTATAAGGTATAAGGTATAATTATAGTTTCATTAATTCATTAAATGTCAATTTGTGGATATAGTTACAGAATATGAAGAGTGAATATCTCTTTTGTGCCAGTTTTCACCTGATGGGAAGCTTATTGAAAAGGAGACGACATTTTCACTTTCTGATTTCCTCCTCAAGTTACTGCGTTGTAAGTCAGAAAATTGAGGACTGGGACTGGGGGAATGTACATTGCCGGACTGGAGCATCTCCTGGCAGCAGCTAGAGCACCGCAAGGGTGGCCCTAGAGATTCAGGTGTTATCCATGGTAGACAGGGCCTGACCTGCCTTGCATTCTGGGATCTTTGACCTGCAGGCCTGGTTGGGAAAGGAAGTCAGGTGGTTCCCCCCCCCCCCCCCCTTATGTCCACACCTCTATGTCATAGAGGATGAGTTCATACACTGTTATTCCTTTTTATTTCCTTTTTCCCATTTTTTTCTTTACTTGTATTCAAAACACCTTTGGTAGGGTGTTGGTCGGAGGCAGGGGTACAGTGTTTTTGTGCATTGAGTTTTGTCCACTCACCACATGTGGCGTGACCAATTCTTCAGGTGAGTCTGGGTGTGTGGCGAAAGTAGCCAAAGGAAAATACTGGTCATGGAGGAGGTTTCTAATATTCTTTTCGAGGATGATAGAGAAAACCCAGCTGTCCTGTGAACTTTTTCTTGTCTGTACTCAGGAAGCAGTTTTTGGCAGGGCTCATGGAGTTCATATGTGGTGCAAGGGGATTGAACCTTTTGACATGTACAAGACATGTACCTTACCTGCTCTTCCATCTCCCTGGCTTTCTGACATTCTTTATTGTGTTCTACTAGAATTGTGCTTAATGAAGTACACTGAGAGATTTGGTGGGAAAGCAAGGTAGTCATTATACCAGCTAGCTGGGCCAGATCTATAGGTAGGCAAAGCACCAGAAGCTATTGGACTGGGGAAAGAGATTTTTAAGAGCTTATATAGAGCATCTGAGAGGCATGAGGCTATGTATCTACCATGAGACTGACAGTCCAGAAATTATGTTGGGGTTACTCACATCAAGTACAGTAAAAATGTCATAAGAAGTTACAATCATGGTCACATCAAGGGAAGTTGGAAATGGTTCTTACCTCAAAAGAAAGGGACTTCCCCTAAAAGCACAGGGGGTCTTTTGGTCTTTGCAGTTACCAGCATCTATGAGTCAGTTATGAATCACTCATTATTACTGAACATATTCACATTCCAGTTGCTTTTCATTCCCTATAAGTCTCAGAGATCTTCCTTCTCTTTAAATAATTGGGGCAACAAATAGTTCTTAAGCCTTCCTTATCTCAGGGCCCAGGACAGCAGTGATCTTAGCTGTGAATGACTAACTTTCTCTGTACTCTCTGGGCTTATCTCACTTTGCAGCAGCTTCATCCCCAGCACCTGCTCTGCTAGCAGTGGCTTTATTGCAAACTGCTGCCTTCCATAGCAGCAGCTCTGCTGCTCTGCACTCTCTTCCCTCTCTCTGCTGTGTTGTTCCTGCTGCACAAGTGTCTTTGCCCTCGATCTATGTTTCTACATTATTGTAATTAACTTTCCTGCTTTGCTTTCCCTGCTCTCTCTCTTAGGGGTCTAGAGTAACAAACCTTCTCCACCCTCCTAGGATCTCTGAACTCATTTCAGTAGGCAGGAGCAGCACCAACAGGAGAGCACCCCTTAATTAACTGCTCCCCTATTCTCTCTGCATCTTTGCTTACTCACTTATAGGCAAAGGGAACAGAACGGATAGTGATCTGGACCTCCTTGCAGTCCTACAGGTTAGGCATTTAAATAACCAAATCCCAATGGTTTTGCTGTTTTACATGATCACATCATCTACATCCCTAAGCCAAGGATTCATCCTAACATGGACTTGGGAAATATGTAGGTAGCCCCTTCAAACTGAAGGCTTAAGTGAAATCCCCACAAATTCTTGTGTGTGTCTGATAATTTTCAAATGTATTCTTTAATTTACTAATTTATAGCTCTCTATCATATGATTGGGGCAAGACACAGTTAAGAAAATATGGACATTCCTCAAAAGCTTCCATACAACCCAGAAATACCACTTCTAGGCATATACCATTGAGATTCACAAACACACAGCAGAAATGCCATCAGCACTTCTATGTTTATTGCAACACTATTCACAATATCCTGACTCTGGAAGCAACCCGAGTGCCCAAGAACAGATAACTTGTTAATGAAACCATGGTACATCTAAACAACAGAATATTACGCAGCTGTTAGGAAGGATGAAATTATGAAATTTGCTTATATATGGGTGAACACGGAGAGTACCTTGCTGAGTTAAGAGTCATAAGGAGATGGACAAAAAAATGATTGCACTCATTTGTGGAATGTTTTAAAAAACATAATTTAAATTCAACACTCAAGGACAATAGAAACAAAGGCCATGACTATGTTCCATGATTTGAAGCCAACTCAACTCTTGGGAAAAAAGTAGTTGGGATAGGGAAGAGCTCACTACCACAAAAATAGAGATAAGTTACCTCTCTGGATTAAAACTGCATGCAGATAAAGGAACAGACAAGTAACCTCTTAGTATCTGGATTCCAAACCATAATGTCAATGGGGAGAGAGAGGAGAGAGAGAGAGAGAGAGCAAGAGCGAGAGAGAGAGAGAGAAGAAAAGTGTCTACCATAGAGACAGGCTGGGAGTGAGAGGTGGGGCAGTGGCTGGAGAGTAAAGGGGCATGTTGGGTGTGGAAACTATGCACTGGTAATGGGTGTTGGAACATTGTGTAACTGAAACCCAATCCTGGCTTCTCACTGTATGACATGGTGACTCAATAAGATAAATTTAAATAAAAGAAATCAGGATTTTAAAAAAGGTGAAGCAGCTAAAGCTAGTCTAATAGTTACAGATCATGTCTGCAGATCTTTCTCTAATAAAAACCTCTTCAAGTTTTGCCCCAGTTCCCTAAAAATTCTTCACTGAAATTAAGAACAACATCTGTTAAGAAAGCAATGACTATTCCAAGTCATTGTAGTTACTTATGTATTTAGTTTTTGGGTCACATGTGGTTGTGTTCATGGCTTCCTCCTGGTTCTATCCCCAGGAAGCTGGTAAATGGACTGAGGGGTTGGTCTGGAGTTAACCACAAGAGAGACAAGTGCCTTACCTGGTGTGGTATCTCACAGGCTCTATAGCAATTCTATTAAGTATATATTTCTCTTATAAATGTTATATATCCGGAAATTTATTATTTTTATCATATTTGCAATGCATATTTCATGAACACCAATTCCTATTAGTGAGGAACCTACTGAATTTGGGTGAAATATAGCATTTAGCCCCTATCATTTATTAAATAATGACTTTCAAAACCATCTACTGTAATTTTAAGTAAAACTTAGTTCTGAGATGATAATTGCTCAACCTCTTTTTACAGTTTATCTTCTCACTAGGTCTCCCTCAGGGAACATTATCAATACCTGTCACACAACGGCAAAATAGATAAATTACCATCTACTGCAGGTATTCTCTGATTGTCCTGGCCAAGATGCAAATTATTATATTAATTTTGTACTGCCCATTGTCTGGTCAAATTCTTGGTATCTTGGTATAGCTTACTGCTGCTTTTGTGGTGACATTTGCTATTTCTCAAGAATGGACCTGAACTTGGAAAGCAAAACCCACTGGCTGGCATCTGGCTGCATCTCTAAACTTTCTACAACTCTTTACACATATACGCACATAGTGGTTCATATATAACAAGATCATTTAATTACTACCCAGACTGACATTTTGGTCAACCAGATAGCTCCCATATCAGAACCAAGACCACCTAGGGAGAATAAACATAAGTCCTTGCTTAATATTATGAATGAGTTTTTTGAAAATTAGATTTTAAATAAGATTGTGTGGAAGAAAATCAGATAATCAATCAAATCCTTTTAATTCAGTATTGGCACAGGGGTTTCCCTTCCTTCTTATCATCAATATAATGAAATAACATCAAACAAAATGATATTGAAAATTTGTTATATTCGCCCTCCCTGAGCACAGTTTTTTGTCTTCTTAACTACTCTACTAAGAAATTGTGAAAAGCACTCTTCACAAAAGGCTAGGCACAATCTTAGGAGTAATGTTAACTCATCAATATCGGCAATACTGAAAATCTAAATAGAAGAAAAATATCACTCTAAGAGTCTGGTAAATAGGAACACAGGTTGAAGTTTAATCATTTTTCTTCCTTCCCACTAAGTTGAGATTCTTGTTAAAAATATGTAAATCAAATGAGGAAGTTAGAACTTCTCTCTACATGAGTAACCAACACAACAAACATGTGAGTCAATACACTTCTAGCTATACTTTGTCTTCAAATAGGCTTATTTTATTGTGGCATCTGCTATAATTTTATTTATTTAATTTTCCTGCTTTACAGATTTTTATTCGATTCCTGTGGCTTTTTTAAGGTGACAGGAGGGTTTCTTTATTGCAATAACCCTGTTAACACTTGTGTCCAGTTTTATTGGTATGAAAATGTTTTCCCTCTTTTTTTTTAATATTTTATTATACCACTGTGAGATATACAATTACAAAGATGTTCATGTTTGGGTTGCAGTTATACATTGCTTCAGAACTATCCCTCCGCCAGTGCCCATTTTCCACCACCAATGTCCCCAATTCCCCCTCCTCCCATAGCCTGCCTCTATGGCAGCTTCTTTATCTCTTTTCTCTCTTTCTCTTTTCATTCTCTTACACATTGTGAATATATACAATAATTTTAATGGGTTTAAGTGTCAGAATACAAAACTACTTTGTTTAATGTAGTCCCATTTATTTATATTTGCTTCTACTTGCTTGGTCAGGTGTGTTTCATCCTAGAAGATGGCTTTAGCTTCAGTGTCATGGAAATTTATGCTCACATTTTCCTCTATGTATCTTGTTGATTCTGGTCTGATATTGATGTTTAATCCATTTTGACCTGGTGTTTGTGTCCAGATTAGTTCTTTTTTTTTTTTGCTTGTAGCTATGCAGTTTTCCCAGCACCTCTTGTTGAAGTGACTTTTTTTGCTCCATTTACTAGTTCTTGCTCATTTATCAAAGACTAGATAGTCATATACCTGAGGATTGGTGTAAAGTATATTCAACTTTGTTTCATTGATCTGTTGATCTGTTCTTGTTGCAATACCATGCTTGTTTGATAACTAATGCTCTATAATGCAGTTTATAGTTGGGGAAAGTGATGCTTCCCATCTTTTCTCAAGGGCTGTTTTAGCTTCTCATGAGAATCTATTGTTCCATATGAATTTCAGGAGTGTTTAATATATTTCTCTGGAAAATGTCATGGGTATCCTTAGAGGGACTACTTTGAATCTGTATCGTGCTTTGGGGGCGTAGTGCCATTTCACAATGTTAATACTCCCAATACATGAGCAGGTGATATATTTCCATTTCCTCATACCTCTTTTATTTCTTGAAATACTGTTTTGTTGTTTTCTTTGTATAGGTCCTCCAACTCTTTAGTTAATTTGATTCTCAGATACTTGATTTTCTAGGGTACCATACTGAATGGGATTGTTTTCCTAATATCTCCTTCATCTTTCATTATTTGTGTATAGGAAAGCCATGGACTTTTGGGTATTAATTTTGTAACCTGTCCTTTATTATACAAATTTTCTGTTTCTAGAAGCTATTTTTTGTAGAGTATTTAGGATTTTCTAATCATACTATAATGTCATTTGCAAAAGTGACAGCTTGACTTCTACTTTCCTATCTGGATGTCCTTGATATCTTATTAATATTTTGTAAAAGTAAAAAAAAAAGCCTAAATGTTATGGGGGAGTATTTTCAATAATATGTTGAATAGGGGTGGTAAGAGTAAGCAACCTTGTCTTGTGTCTGATATTAGGGGAATAGACTCTGTATTTTCCTCATTGAGAATGATACTGGCTGTGGGCTTGTGTTAGATAGTTTTGACTATACTGAATAAAGTTTCTTTTATTCCAATTTTATTGAAAGTTTTATCATGGATACTAAATCTTTTTCTTTTTGGGTCACACACAGCAATGGTCAGAGGTTGCTCCTGGCTCTGCTCAGGAATTACTCCTGGTGAATCTCGGGATGGGCCCAGGTATGCTGGTCCAGAGACTCTTAGACATGGGGCAGAGCGGTTCCTTGCTCTCCCTGTGCCCAGCCGTTCATGAGGCAGTCGGGAGGCATGGTGGGTTCTAGCCTTGGCCCACCACCCCGGCAGAAACTCACAACAAGCCAGACGACCCCCCCACTCACTCCACGGGCACCGCCATTTTCCACATCCGGACTTCCCTCTCTTCAGAACTCCACCCAGCCGACCAGCCCATCACAGCCCAGATCATCGACACCCACCCTGCCGCAGTTTCTTCCTCAATCCCGCCCAGAACTCCACCCAGCCGACCAGCCCATCACAGCCCGGATCATCGACACCCACCCTGCCGCAGTTTCTTCCTCAATCCGGCCCAGGTATTCTGGTCCAGAGACTCTTAGACATGGGGCAGAGTGGTTCCTTGCTCTCCCTGTGCCCAGCCGCTCATGAGGCAGTCGGGAGGCATGGTGGGTTCTAGCCTTGGCCCACCACCCCCGGCAGAACCTCACAATAAGCCAGACGACCCCCCCACTCCACTCCACGGCGCCGCCATTTTCCACATCCGGACTTCCCCTCTCTTCAGAACTCCACCCAGCCGACCAGCCCATCACAGCCCGGCTCATGCGGCTAGCGCGGTTCATCAATAAATGCTTTATTTGGAGGTGTTTAAAGAATATGCCTCCCGCACGGCAAGCCTAGCAAGCTGCTCGTGTTGTATTTGACATGCCAAATGCCAGTAACAATTATATTAGGTCATTCCCATGACCTAATATAATGGTTTGAGGCTCTTTATGTTCCTGTAGCAAGCCGATGCCCTTTGCTCTACTGGCATGAGACAGGACATATGGAGATTTTACTGGTGCCCGCTCTAGCAAATAGATGATTAACGGGATGATCGTGATCGTGAGATCGTGATCGAATCTCGAGATACTATTTGGGATGCTGGGGATGGAAACTGGGTTCGCCGCATGCAAGGCAAATTCTCTGCCTGCTGTGCTATAACTCCGGCTTCAGGATGCTGAATCTTGTAAAATGTACTCTCAGTATCTACTGATATGATCATGTGATTTCTAATTTTTCTTTCATTGGTGTAGTCTATTATGTTGGTTTACTTATCAATGTTAAACCATCCTTGCATCCTTGGGATGAATTCTACATGGTCAAGGTGTGTATCTTTTAGATGCATTGCTTTACTCATATTAATTGCAGTGTTTTGCTGAGGATCTTTTCATATGTGTTCAGATATGATATCAGTCTGTTTTCTATTTTCTTGTGATGTCTCTATTTGGGTATTAGGGTTAAATTTGCCTTATAGAAACTCTTTGGGAGTGTTTCTTCAATTTATTGGAAAAGCTTGAAAGAATGGCAGCAGGTTCTTTTTTAAAAGTTTTGAAAAAATTCATTAGTGATTTTTTAGGACCTGAAATTTTTTCAGGAAGAATTTTGATTACTATTTTAATTTTCTCATGAGACAGTGCATTAAATGAGAAAATTATTTACCAAATATTCATCAGATAAGGGGTTAATATCCAAGATATCTGAGGCACTTGTAGAACTTTACAAGAAACAAATAACGAACCCAGTCAAAAATGGGAGAAGAAATGAGCAGAGATTTACTCATTGAAGAAATACAAATGGCCCAAAGACACATGAAAAAAATGTTCTATGTCACCAATTATCAGGGAGGTGCAATTCAAACCAACAATGAGATATCATCTCATACCACAGAAATTAGCACAAATTTCAAAGAAAATTCATATCAGTGCTGGCATGAATGTGGGAGAATGGATCTCTCCTTCATTGCTCAGGGAGAATTCTAACTTGTTCATCCTGTATGGAAAACAATATGGGATTTCCTCCAAAAGCTAGAAATTGAGCTTCCATATGACACAGCAATACCACTTCTGGAATATACCTTGGTGGCAAAAATCTCACTTCAGAAAAGCTATCTACACTTCTATGTTCTTTGCAGCATTATTCACAATAGCCAGAATCTGAAAATAACTAGAGTGCTGAATAATATATGATTGGATCAAGAAATAATGGTACAGCTATACAATAGAATACTAAGCAGTCACCAGGAAAAAATAAAGTATTAATGGATGGATATGGAGAGTACCTTCATGTGTGAAATGAGACAGAAAGAGTGGTACAGATATAGAATAATAGCACTGATTTGTGTGATATTAATAAAATTGTAGTAGTGATAAATACCCAAAGACAGTTAAAGCAAGGGCTGACGGACTGATCCATTGTTGGAAGATTGCTATAAATGGAGGTCAGAGAAGGCAACTAGGATAGAGAAGGGGCCACTATGACACTTTTGGAAATAAACATTCTCAACAAGAACCAAGTGCTGAAAATAAGCAAAGGGACAAACATGATTACCTTTCAATATTGCATCATAAACCATAACATCCAAAAAAGAAAGTACACTACTGATGAACAATGTATGCCTGAAACCCAATCATGAAAACTTTGTAACTGTCTGTTTTATGGTAATTCAATTAAAAGAATAAGAGCTGCAAACATTATTTTTAGGATAGAAATAAGTACAGGCATCTCTCACTATTTTGCATAGTTAAACATACTACCTCAATTTTAAAAGTGATACTAAATTAGAATTGCTATGAAAAAGAAAATTGTGATAATACCACAGTGAACTTTAGTTAAACAACTCATAACATGAAAAGTTTCCCTTTCCTTGTAGTGAAATTGCTTAGTTTCACAAATATGATGAAAAGAATACTCCAACTCGTAGATCTATGCTGATTTGGATAGGAATTATTTCATAACTTCTCAGTGTTCATAGCTACACTATACAAGGTAATTTTTCTCCACTAAATTATATTTATTGAAACACATTAAATCTCATTATGAATATTTAAATTATATATGAATATGAACATAAAGAGAGATCTACTTATTTTAAAGTAAAATTTAACCTGAAAATCTAACCTGAAAGCAATTTTTTTCTGCATAATAGATTATTATATTACTTTTGCCCTTTAACAGATGGCATGCATTTACAAAATATAGATATATCTCAATATGGAGTTCCTGTAATATTCTTGAATTACCCATACCCCAATTGCTCAATAAATATTAATTGGCAAAGATGATTATTGTTATGTGAGCACATTCCCAAAGGACCTTCTCAGTCTCTCTTGAATTTCATTTACAACTGCTTTAAACACTAACTGGAAAGGAAAACAGAAGTATTCTTAAGAATAATATTTTCACAACTTGTGATGTAGAAAGTATCATCTATTATACAGTGTAATCACACTGTGTCCTCTGTCTGTTTTTGTCTCTTTCTTTGTCTCTCTCTTTTCACACACATAACACTCACACTCACTGAAGTTAATTATTGCATAATTATCCAAAAACCACTCTCTGCTTTGTAGGATACCCCAGAGCTTACTTAAAAAAGAAAACCTGGGTAGGGTCTCTGATTGTTGTTTATTATCTTTTCTGAGGTTTTGCTTATACAATAAACTATTCAGAGTTGACCATATCTAGTCTCTGAACACCATTTATCTGGGTGACAGTGATGGCATAAAGGAAGCAACCTGAACACTATTGACAGTAAATGAGGCTAATACCTCATCTTCAATCACATTCACCTTATCTTTTCATTGTTTCTCAGATTTGTTTGCAAGATTTATTCTTTTTCCTTAGGAGATCCAAAGCATGGAGTGATCCTATATTAGGTGTAATATGAGGAGTTAGGTAAAGATATATTTATGTCCTCTCCCTGATATATATTAGCAATGGGACATGGTCTCCTTATGTGTTCTGGTTATGGAATTACAGGAAAAGCGACAGGTTTTACCTCATTTACAGGACATGAGTTTTATGATGACTCCCCCCTACTTTCTAGTTTCATCTGAAACGGTCCCTTTATATGCTGACAGACATATTCATAAAAAGTTAAGGTTGTTATTAGACTATGAGAATGCTTTTACTTAGGAAGATGAATCTTACATGGCTTATTTATTGGTTATTGAAAGGTTTTCAGACATAGTCCTTGGAGACATTTAGAATGGTGCCTCTATTTCATATGGGGATATGTTTCCAAGATTCTCTCAGCAAGTGTCTAAACCAAAGATAGTACTGAATTCCATGTACATTGTATATATGCAGTACAGTTTTAAATTCAATTTATAAATAGACATGGTTAATGTTGATAATAATAGTGAACAAGGGAGATAAAATTAGAAAAACACCCTATATATGAGCTACATGAATATAATATTTATCTCCAAATATACTAGGTTTGTAGTATTAGTTTCAAATTATGGTTTTGATGAATAGCTAAAGCTATGGGGAGCAAAACCTGTTTAGAGGGTACTACTATATATGGCACATGGTTCTAGTACCTCATAATTGCATATTGATTTAAATATTTAGATTAAAAACTTTTTGCATGTCCTGGTCTAGAAAAATCCAGACTTAAGCAACATGAATTAAATTTACCTAAAATATATCAAATAAACTTGTAAATTCATAGTGTTGGAGTTTGATATTTGTTCAATTTACACCAGACAAAATTCAAAGAGGAAGGTGGTGTCCAGAAAGTTGATGATAGTCCTAAGATAATAATAATAACCATAGTAATGGTAGCTGAGTCTAACAAATTTTCCATACATCATACAGAATAATCAATTCTTGAAACTTAACAGAAATTTTCATTTCAGGGTAAAATATCATAGCTAATGATATGAAATATGGTTTAAAGTGCTATTTCATTTATAAATATTTATAGAGCTATATTTTAAGTAAACTCAATTATTTTTCTATTTAGATGATGTTGTTTTGTTCCTATGGTATTTTTAAACACATAACTTTACATAATATATCTTTATATATTTCACATTATATATATTCAGCTATATAGTATATATGGTGTTTATGTACATAATACATATACAAGGCTGTATATCTATATATACATATATGATGTGTATATGATTTATAAGTCTTCATTGAATCTGCTTATTTTGAAATTTTTAGTAAAATGTTTATAAAGGAAACTTTTTGTGCTTTTCTTAGTCTTTATTTTTGTTTTGGGTCACATCCAGCAATGCTCAGGGATTGCTCCTGACTCTGCACTCAGGGGACCATATAGGATGCCAGGTATTGACCAGGGCCAGCCACCGGCAAACAAACACCTTATCTGCTGGACTATCTGGCTCCTTTCTTAGTTTATAAAACCAAATTATCCGTTACTTCTCTTATAAATTATTCTTTGGTGTCCAATTTTAAGAACCTTAAGAATCTAACCCTGAAGTCTGGTGGTTTTCTTGGGCTTCCTCTAAAGGTTTTGACATATTCCCCAAATTTGAGTTCATTTCATGTTATATCCATCAATATGTCCTCAAGGAACTCTCCTGGCTATCCTAAGGGAACCATATGTGGCAACAGGGATAAAATCCTGGTCAGATGCATTCAAGACTAACACTTACCAAGTGGACTATTTATTCATCTCCTACATGGAACTGTTTAGTATTTTTGTCATATTTCACAAAGCATGTCTTATGAATTCTTATGGATCTATTACAGAGCTCAGCTCCATTCAAGTGATAGATGCATTTAAAATGTTACCAAGCTTAGTCTAAAAAATTGACACTATAAGTTTTGGAATCTGACTAATTTCCCTCCACTTATCTTTTCTCCCCAACATTGTTTAAATTATTCAGTGTCTATATTTTTGTGCATAAATTTTATAATAATCTTGTGAACACGTAAAAGGACATTTTTAAATAAAAAGGATATTTTAAAATTCTGACCACTTCAGAATTTAAGCACTCAGAAAGTTATTTAGACATCAGAAAACACTTATAAAATAAGATTTTTTTTATATTTCAGCAAGTAACTCTTTTACGATTTATTAGATTTATACCTATAGATTCCATTATTTTAAAGCAAGTTCATGTTGGATTTCTCACTTCCGTTCATTGTCTTTACATTGTGAACATGTCTGAGAGTCATAACCCCCCACACACACACACACACAAAGTTGACTGTGGTGTGCACATTTTAGGTCATGGTACTTTTCAGAGTTTCTCTCTCTCTCTCTCTCTCTCTCTCTCTCTTCTTTTTTCTTCCTTTCATAGATATTTTTGCCTTTTTCTTTGAAACATAAAGTTTTTTCCACTAGTTTTGTTTGATTTTAATTAGTTATGGTCTCCATCTTGTGGTATTCAAGAGTATACTCCCAGCTCTGTAGTCAAAGGTTGCTCATAGTGGTACTTTTGTCCTACAGTGCTGAGTATTGAACCCCAGCCTCCAACATGAAGATAAATTCACTTAAGTCAATTTAATTATCTCTCAGTACTTGAGAAATAGTTTTCAGTAAATAATTGTGATAGGAAACTAATCTTTCTTTTATAACTTCTATGTAGAACTTTTATCACTGAGTTTTTCCTTTAGTTTTTTTGGTTGAAAGATTATTTTCACTGTAAATAACAGTGGAAAGGAAACATTTAAGATGTCACTGCTTGAACTACATACTAGGTTAATTTTCTAAATTTTAGTTTGAAGCTTAAAAAATCTTCCATGTCTTCCTAAGTTGCAAGATATATTTTTAATGCACGATATATCATATATTTCAATTTGAGTAAATATAGTAACTAATTTAAAAATCAAATAGTAGTTGAATTCAATAGTTATTTTGCCTAGTAAAGTTGTTTATAATGGGAAAATATTTTGCATTCTATTATAATATTATAACAGAAATAATTTGCATTTTAAGACTACTGTATAACTTGGGATCATTTTCAGTAATTACAAATAAAACTTTGATTATGCTTTTTAATGAAATGTTAGAATCATTTCATTTTTTATTCCCAAATTTAATAAAATATCAGTCTGATATGTATACATATATTTATAACATAACATGATTTCATTATGTTTATATAGTACATTTATATATGTACATATTTATTTATACACATACATATTTAGTGATTCATTATATATTACACATAATATATATATACTTATAATATGTATTTCCCTAGAAAGGATTTAAAATTTCTTCACAAAATCTATTCTGTATAACCCATAAAAGTCATACCTATTTAAGGTAAACCACACTTATGGTTTATATTGTATCATAGACATCACCATCACCTTTCCTCTTTAATAATGAGGAGGGCTAACTTTTTTCTTAACTTACTTAACTAGTGCCACAGAAACTCAAGTCCAGTAGCAACAAGTTAAACAAGATTACAAAATAAGGCATTCTATTCACATGTCATTAAAGTAACAGGCTGAGTATAGTAACACGGGCTTTCATCTTTGCAATTTTATATAATCAAAGATAATTATGTAGAAGGCAATCTTTACCCCAAAATCCAATTAATTGCTATTCCCAGGAAAACAAATACAAATAATATCCTGAACTTTGGCTTAATTTCTACTACTGCCATAAACTTATGTATATATCTACTTTTTAATCTAATCAAGCCCAAGATCAAAAATGTGAATGCAATGTTTTTTGACTAGCACTTTCTAAGCCTGTAGGTCACAAAGTAATTTTTTCAAATGTTAGGTTGAATCTAATTTGAAAATATCCCTGTAGTGTTATTTATGACAAAAAGTGGACTCAGAACACTCTCATACAAACACACACACCCAACATAGCAGTTCTCTTAAACACTGGTTCTCCAAACAGAATGAAATTCTTCTATAATCAAGCTGCAGCATGTGTAAAGGGGCAAATAATGCAATTTTAGTTAGCACATGGAACGAGTCTGAAGAGACTTTTAAACAACTAGTACCTTGAACTAAGATCTTACCAAAAATAAACTCTAAACTGCGTACCTGTGTTTTGAAATTTGGACTTGGCTGCCTGTTGTACTTTTTACACTAGGTGTTGCTTAATTAAACAAAAATAGAGCATAAATTCAGAATTTTACTGTCTAAATATTTCAAGCAATGGTTGTCATCAACAGGTAAAATGCACCTAAATGGGTCTTTGACACCTTTTGTTTTGATTTTATTCTAGGATAAAGTTCTTCACAGTTTAAAATATTGTGAAGAAATATATTTATGTATAACTATATTCACATGATAGCATTATCTTTTTATAATTTTTTCCTAAGATAAATGCATAGTCTTCTATGGGGGGTAGGAACAGATTTTGAAGTAATATTGAAAACCTCAGATCATGTTGATGATTAATTTTTGCCTTTTCCATAAGCCTCTTTATAACATGTATCTTTAAAACAATTACTAAGTCCTTAGGGAGTGTGTAACCAGAACTGTTAGTATTGCTTATAAAACTTTAGTTAGGCTCAATATATACATGCATACATCTATATAGCTATGTAGACACGTATTTTGTCTTGTAAAATTTTGTTTGAACAAATTCTTCCTGTAGGTAATGGGAAACAATTATAGTTCAGATGTCACTCGTAGCATTTCTATATTTGAAAATAGCCCGATTTTGAGATTT